>CM052125.1:12034688-12157310 GCA_028454245.1 Halictus quadricinctus | reverse complement strand
GAACAGTAGGCCGTACTCGTGTATGGGGTTTAGAGTCGTATCTTTATTTATCATAGGTATATGGTCTAAAGTTCTTGTGGATCTAGTTACAAGATTTATCGTTCATCGGAGTAGAGGGCGTACGAAATCTAGTTGTTGTTAACGATGTCGGTATTTCAGATCGTGAGACACGAAACCCCATATGGTGATTGGCGCGTGTGTGTGGTTACACAGAGTCATCAAGGCGACAAGCCGGCTTTGCAATTGATCTCTATACTCAATCAAAACGTAGATTACTCGCGTCAAAATTTTATGGTAACATTTGGAAAATGCATTCTAAGTTTGCTTAGAATCTGAAGTTATAGCTTTTACTTCTATATTTCTTCAAAAATTGATTATTTTTTTCAATTATTATAAAAAATTTTCATTCTTTTTTGAACTCTTCATAAAGCCCTTCAGAAGCATAACAAAGCTTGCGTTTTTCCCAGTTTCAACTTTTGTCTTTATTTGTTAATGTACAACAGTCGTTTAAAATTTCGAAAAAATGTTTGACTAATCTACCTCTTTTTTCAATTATTGTTTCATTATTATTATGTATCCTCCAAGTCTGATCATTTAAAGTTTACATAATAATAATAATAATAATAATAATAATAATAATAATACGTTAAACTTGTACTCTGCGTTTCCATTTATATATTAAATTATTTTATTTGGAACTTAAACTGTTCTTGGTTGGAATACAAGGAAAATAAATAAATGTTTTTGTAATATTTGCTGCATACGTCTTTAAATTTCACTTCTGATTTTATTTTAGTTGATTTTAGATATCGCGATTATTTTTGGAACCGTACACACGATAGCGTTGCACAGACGCGCATGTGCGCTGGGAATTAGGGTTGCTCTTTAGAGAGCTACATTCATCAGTTTTTAAATACTTCGTGGCGGGGTATATTTATGTATTTGAATAAAATACAAATTTCCGGATGGATTATGAATGCTGGGTATATAATCTTTTCCGATGAAAAAAATTTATTTATTGAAGGAAATTACCGAATCAATAGTAGTACAGTGATGGTAGAATGATTCAGAAGAAAAGTTCTGGTTAAAGATGTGCTGCTAATGAGATAATCAATAAAATTAACGTGAACCTTGTGCAAGATTTCACTTAATAAAAAGGTGGGAAAGAAGTCTACATAAATCGTCTGTCGATTAAACAAAAATACATTTTAAGAAGCATGAAATGCATAAAAAGACAGCTAAACGAAATACGTAGGTATTACAATAAAATATTGCTTAAATATTCGTTGTTTTCCTTATATTTTCATAGATAATTAGTTTTTTTTTTAAGTAAAAAATAACTATTGTAACTAGAAATGACATGAAATTAATGTTAACGCAGATCCATTTCACTAATCCAAAACACAAAAGCGGCAGATAAATTTTCATATGCGAGGGAGTACAAGGATAATGAGAATGAGTCTAGCAAACATTTTCAACTACCAAGTCTACAAAAGAAAAAGCCATGGAAAGATACCGACGGTCAGGTGTCGACGTCGGCTGAAGTCAGCAGAACAACAGTCTGTACATCTTCTTTGACAGACTTAGAAGATATTACCACCGCGAAAGTTGTGCAGCAGTGGGACGCTATTGAAAGTACACTTTACGAAGATGGCGATCAAGTGACCCAAACAGCTCTGTTGGAAGAGTGTATGCAATGGAAGAAACAAATACCGCATTTCAGGATTGTTGGAAAAAATCCATTTCTGTTGACTAAAGCAAACTGCGAAAACCTTGGCAAAAACAGTAATCAAACAAAGACTACTTTTGATTTGTTTGACGACGAAGCATTCTCAGAACATAATCAATCTGTAAAGGTAGCAAGTACCTGGTCAAATTTTTCTATAAGCTAGACTTGTTGATTAGAATTACTTAATACGACCAAAAAACACAAGATCTAGAGTATATTGTTGTGTACATATAGTTTATCTTTTACAGGAAAGAAAAGCTTTATCTAAGCATAAATCGCAGAACACACAGCAGGATAAGATACTCGATATGCTCTTTGAGTATGTGATATCTGAATTATTTCCAAGTAAAGAAAACAAAATTGAGAGAGATTTTGAGGAAGCTCTGCAAATACGAATGGCACCCATTCATAGTAATAAAAGTTCTGCGAAGAGTAACAAGTCGATATGGTATGAAGAAACTATTCCTCTGGATAACAGATTTTCAAGCGGCAAGAGCAGGGTGATGGAAGATCACATTATACCAATAAGGAAAGAAATTGTTCATGCAAACACTCCAGAAATTCGGAAGTATGTTGATATGTATTATACCTCGTAGAAAGTCTTCAATTAAAATTGCTAACATAAGTAATTTTCACATATGTACATATGTTGCAAATAGAAAATATTTATTAACTTTTTCATAATATTTTCTCTAATATATGAATACTTTAATTGATTTAAAGCATTTCTGCTAGAATTACTATTTTCAAAAAATCTATGCTATGTATATGAATTATATTTACAACCCTGATTTACAGGAAATATGATAATCCTGTATATAATGGTAGAATCAAAAGTGGACAGGAGGACACACTTGCCATAGATGATAAACTTTTCAGGCCTACTACCAGTAGAAATAAACTTGGAACTGTGTTTAATGAGAAGATTGTAGTCAGTCCTGTACCATATATTCTATCTACCAGAGAGAGCTTTTCTACCATAAAGACTACTCCTATCAAATTTATGGGAGAATCTTTAAATGTCTCTCCATTTCAAGGTATAATCTTCTAAGTAATATGTATATCATTTGGAAAACTTATACTGTTTTCTAAGCATTAATATTACTCTAAACAATGCAGGACATAGTTTAAGTCCAACAAAATATACAAATTATCAGTCAGCTTGGCATTCAACTATGTCACCTGCTGCGTGGTCAAAGAATGTAAAGCTTGCTCCATTAGACACTTCACGACTTCCCAGTAGTAAGAATAGGTAGGTAAATTGTAGAGATGTGAGAGAACCCGATGGTCGGGACGAGTCGGGTTCTGGAATATATCGGGACTCCTAAAAATTTTCGGGAACCCGTCTCGAACCTGAATAAAATTCTGCACCCGTCCCGTTTCGACATTTTCAGGTTCTTGCATGCCTCTGGTAAATTGTATTAATATATAATTTCTTACGAATAATTTGAACATTATGTTTGATTTTTTAATATTTTAGATCACTAACGTCGTCATCAGTTGTATTACAACGTAATAGGAAACCTCTAAGTCCTATTCCTCGTTCCATTCCGGCTGACTCTGCACAAACAACGTATAATAGTAACACCAAATGTTTCGAAATTCAAGGAAAACACATAAATCCTGGACAATCCCCTAAATTAAGCGCGACTAGCACTGGTTTAGATTATAGCACTAGAATTAGTAAAAACAGGAAAAAGAGAAGTCAATCAAAAACGAAATTACAATGAATACAATCAATATTAATTAATTCGGAAAATCAATTTTATGTAATATGATCTCATTACCACTTTTGCAACTTGAATTGCAAATTATTTATTTAGTATTATTTAGCTTAATTATCAAACAGGGAAAACTCGGTATACACATGCAGTATTTCATTCATATTATTATGGAGAAGAAATTGTTCTTTTCCGTATAATTTTAAACTAATGTGTCATGTTATAAAATGTTTATGATGCCTTAAAATGAGCAATATATACTATATCAAAGTTCAGATAACGATCGATGTAAAATGATGTTTTATATAAAACGTAAGTGTACTGTTATTGTTATGTAATTCTAAGAAATATTGATATGTTCAAGTATTGAAACGTGTTCTCATTACAAGTGTATTTCGCACTAGAAGAAAACGTTCGTACACGATTTTACGAATGATATGTGTTACTGTTTTCAGCGCGCAAATGTGTATTTTAAATATTCTTGTTGTTCGATAGAAAAATGTATTGTTGAAACTGTGTCTACCTCACTCTGTGTCTACACGTTAATCAATGCACACGCTTATGTGCGCAGGTAAATATATTTTTGTAATGCACAGATTTGTAAATAAATGTATTTCTTGTAAATAAACGATAAATAGCGTGTTCAAATATATTTTTATTCAGTCGTTTTTTCTTACATCTTATTTTGTAGATTCAAAATCATTGCAATATTTTCAATATATATTGTATATTCATCGAAAAACTAATTGTTCGTTTTAGAATTGTATGAAAATTTTCAAAAAATCTACTTACGAGTTTGTAATGTCATTATTAAATTAGAAAATGTACTATTTGTTTTGAAATGTTTTTTTTCCTCATAATGAATATTAGAGATAATCTATTGTTAATTAATATTGTCAAAGAAATCGTAATTTCAATATTACTTACTTAGACACTTCCTTTCTTTTACTACACTTCATCCCAGTAGTTCACTTCGTTTAAATAATCTTCTATAAATTATGAAACATACAAAATTCTAAAAAACAAGCACCTTTTGTTGAACCTTTGTTTGAAGTTATAACATAGAAAAAAAAAACGAGAAGAATATGATAACTACGAATCTTAATTGCAAATACAATATATAATAATAGCAAAAGATTTATAAGCTCGTTATCTAGCGATATATTATAAATAATATGGAATGTTGCAAAATTTTTCTCTAAATAAAAAACATACCATTTATGTTAGCTCGGTTATCACTTCAAATTCAATGAATTCGTTTTACATAAGTGCTATGTTTTTCAAAGTGTTTTTAAGCGTAACTACTGAATCATTTACATATGTTGATATGTATTTATATTTACATATATTATCCCGTAGATGTTATAATGTACAAGGTGGCTACACTAATGATGAATGGTTAAACTGAATGAGAAACAATACATTAACCACTAATGCTTTAGTATACAAATACGAAGTTAAAATCCGATTCTATTACCATAAAATACAAAATCGTGTGACTTATGATGTATCATTAAAAAACGAAAAAGATTCTCGTATATAGACAAACAACAATATACGAACGAATGTTTCGATTGTGATTTGTATATTTGTCATAAATAAATGATGCGTTTTATTAGTGTGTACTATTTAATGCATTATCCCGTAATACCTAATGGCGAGCCGGTTACTAATATCATGTCGAAATACAGATCAGTAGTGGCGCAGCTTATGGCATCGGAGGCTAATCCGTAGTAATAATGTGTTAACGGTCGTAATTGCGAAATAAGAAAGAAAGTCTAACGATTGATTCCACTTCGTTCGGTCATTCACTCTTTTTAATACCGTCAATAAAAAAATTGTTCTCTCACGGTTGATCACGTACGTTCGATCGGCACTTGTACGACATTGACTTTCGTGTGTTAGTAAACGCTACTCGAAGAGAAAAGTTACGCATTTAGAACATTAATTTCCTTATAGTAATCTTACAAATTACAATTGGACCAAGTGTACGTTGAGATGCAACAGTTTGTTCTTTTTCTTTTTTTTTTACACGTTTACCTATTGGACACCGGAAGTTATGACTACATGGCCTTTTAAGTTGTTATTATTAAGAAATACTGTACATGCTGCAGGCTTCGAATGAAATTTAAATAAATAATCGAATTAATCATCTTATTTTGATTAATTTCAAGTACTTGTAGTTACTACACCTACAGAAACAACTTGTAGAGATAACCGTGCATTCCATTTGGTTTGAGAGATATTAAAATGTGATGTATACTCGGTTTCAAAGTCAAATAATTATGAAATGTACAATTTATACAGTAATGCATGATAATAGTACAACTGCCTTAAGTTTCATACTAATTGTCAAACAATTAGTCACATGGAATTTTTTCATTAAGATTTAACTTAACCAGGCCATGTAAATTGATCACAACTATGTACCCATATACATACTCGCAGATATTTTTGTTCCACAAACATACATTACAATTACTCTTAAAAGATACACACAGAACTTATTTTCATGCTCTTCTGCTCAACTCACACGTCACTCTTATTTATAACACACTCACCAGTTCGACACCTGATTCAACACATTCTCAACTACTTTTAAATCACAATTTTCAATTAACAAATAAATTCAAAGAACAATTTCAATTCGACATATTCAATGAATTCCGTTATTTCGTGTCACATGGTGAAAATTTTGCAAGAAATATGAAACACCAGATGAAATAATTTATGCCAAGTGCCAGAAACAAAAACTGTACAATTATCGTGATTCAGCTTTCGTTTTTGGTGGCCTGAATGCTTTCAGTTTCTTTGCTTTCTTTTGTTTTGTAGCACTAGAACCAGACTGAAAGGCTTTCCAGCTGTCGACTCTTGATTGTCGTGATTCTTCAAAATTCTTTTGCCACTCACGCTCTAACGCGGCCTGTGCTTCTGCCGATAATTCTTCTTCCCGTTTCCTTTTACGCTGTTCTGCGTCTCTGGTTGCTAATTCTCTCCTAAACATTAAACAAAAATATTATTTATTACAAATTACTTTCCTAAACAGCTTATATTTCCTGAATGGTTATCAACCTTCTTCTCTCCATGTCAGCGAAGAGTTTCATCGTCATCACCCAAACGGCATGCGTGTAGCCTTCTTCTGTTTCTTCTTCAAGCATTGTTACACCGTCTGCTTTCCCTTCTTTTTTCAATTTCTTCTTCTTTTCTGAAATCTAATTGATTTTTTAATGTTACACGTGTTTGTTTAAATAAACAGAAGTTTTCATTTTGTATCTTTACCATGTGATCTGTACGAGCTTTCGCTTCTTCAATAACATCCATGCACTTTGCTCTGGTTTCTTCATTTTCCAATGTCTTCCATGCCTTATTGACAACTATAACAAGTAGTATAACATTGACGATATATCTTTTACTTCGTAAAACTCATCTAACTTAATGATGAAATTATACAATAGGATATGAAGTCATATATTATAATCTTTCTACACAATTATTTGCCAAATTAATGATTACCTTTTAGTTTTGTCTAGTTGCATACGAAGTACTACAAAGTAGAGTATATGAAGTATTGGAAGTATATGAAGTATTGGTACATAGGAAATGTCAGATTCATAACAGTAACTTTAAACAAACATAATTTCTCTTCAAATAAAACTGCTTGATTAAAGTAAACATCATTGTAATCGTCATATTCTGTCAACAATACTATGATGAGTTCACTGGTATTCTAATATTATTTTTATCTCTATATACATAGAATTTTAATTTTATTTGACCATAAAGAATGTAACAAAGGAAAAAGTAGTAAACTATAATGCGTTAAGAACCTGTTGCTACATGAAACTAAACCTAATACATACTTTCAAATGCTTGTTGTGCACGTTCTGCATCATCTTGATTTTTGTCAGGGTGAACAAGAATTGACATCTGGAAAATACAAATGATACAGTGTTACAAATTCTTGGACTATATATGTACACTACACAAATAGAAAAATAAACAACTTACACGTCGGTATTTCTTTTTGATTTCATCTATGGAGGTGGATGGATCAATTTGTAACACTTCAAAAGGATTTAAGTTAAAATATGAGGATCCAGGCCGAAGGAGTCTGTCAATTTGTTGTTTAGGTGTCAATACCGAGTCCCTTTTCTCGATTTCCTTTACCTATGCAAACAACAAGATTCTCGGGAAATTATACGAGACAACGAATTGTTTGGAACGCGCGTATGCTTTGTATAGGTTAGGTTTATTTTTAACTCAATCTTTTACCGGAGAAACAATCTTGTTCACAACATTCCGCACGATCTTAGGCACAATATAGTAAACAAGACTTAACTATGTACATCGTCCTAACGTTACATTTATTGTTTCCCCTTTAATGCGTTCAGGTTGACGTTTGATAACCCTTGAAATAAGGTTATGTAACTACGAATTATTATATAAAATGAATTTTCGCGTGAAGAAATATTGTTAACGATACACAGTCGGACGAAGTGGTACATACTTCCGTGTAAAATTCATTGAATTCGTCCTCTTTCTTTGTTGGATTATCATTGGATATACTCGACTTGGTAGCAGCCATCTTGATTGTTACCAATTTCCGTGTCAACAGTGGTATCGCGTATTAAGGGGAAAAAATAAAAAAGGAATCTCATTCTTTAAAAAAAATCACTAGAACATTTTTCAATCATTTTAAGTGATTTTAAACTAGTAAGAATTTTTCTCTAAGTTTCTGTGCATTAAAAGTAAATTCAATCGTGAGCTCTACGTACGGAATATAATATCAATGGACCGGAATTAAAAGCTGCATATTAAAATGACTATTTAGGGGCAAATGTAAAAGAACTTTCTTGCAAGACGACTAGAAAGTTTCCTGGGCATTTTAAGCTACTTAGAATTCTTATTAAACAAGTAAGGAATTAATTATAATCTATTTTGTTCTGATATGCATTGACAGACATATACGATCTAGTTTGTATAGATACAGAGCATTATTATGGAGGTGAAACTTCTGTTGAATTCTTTCATGTTCGTGGCCCCAAATTGGACGACTTTGAGGTACACCATGCAATCAACGTTGCCACTTCTTTAAATTGGTGTCTCCACTTCCAATGGATAAAAGAAGAAGAAGAGACCGAACGCGAAAAATTGAAAACGCTGGAAAGCGCGGCGATATTTGAAATATGATATGGTAGAAAACGATATCTCACAAATGAACACAATTTCTCGAACTGAATATTACTAAAAAAATTATTCTTATTGCGTATTATATGTGTAACTGTATATTCTAATGATTTAAGGCAAACTTTATAACCACTTTGTAAAGGTACTAGAGTTTGAACAACCTAACAGTTGATGCGACATAAACCCATAAAATAAAAAAAAAAGAACCAGACACAAATATTCTCATTGGATGTCTGTGGTTCCTAATTCACATAATAATTCAACAAGTTGTTTAGCAACAGGTTGAAACGCTGCCAAGACGAAGTACAAATTGCAGCTTTAACAGATGTTCTTTTTCTTCTACCTAATGTACTAACATTAAGTAATGTACTAATTTTTAAAAAATAAAAATAAGAGCTGTAGTCTTCCAAAAGTAATTTACGTCACGTAACAAACGCTGACTTTATTTTTGTAGTGACTCTACATTTGATTAACTATTTGATTGATAATTTATTTGGAGCTACAGCGCCACATTGTAGTGTTTCTTGAAATTTGCAGGACTTTTTCAAATATTTCACAATCTTATTGTTAATGTTCAAATTAACAATTTAGTGTTCGGGAAAAATATCTGCTTCAACGAGTTAATATTTGCAATTGTATATTGTTACAAACAGCGACATTAAAGCTATCAGGAAGTTATAATATCGATTGTATTTTACTAGTTTCATTTTACTTCCATTTCGATCACAGCAAAAATATCGTTACTACAGTAACGTTAATTATACAGTCGCAGCGTCGGCATAGCGAGATTCTTCGCAGATCACTTTCACCTCGTCTATCGATTGCAAAAATTGTTCGTTCGAAATCAGCATTGTTAACAGATCTTTCAGATCGTCGTCAGTGATATCCGCCATGTTCATGGTGTACTTCTTTATTTTCTTCAGCGCTCCCATTATGCAGCCTTCAAAATTCCTGCTCCTCTCCCTCAATTTTTGATAATTGTTTTGTAATTCGTTCGCTTTCCGTTTCAAGTCGGCATTCATATTTCTCAAGGCGTACAGTTCGTCTTTCAAAGCGACCTTCTCCGACTCCAGTCGGCGCAATTTCGTTTCAGATGCTTCCAGTAGAATTTGTAAAGATTCCTTTTCATCCCGCAGTTTCGTTAGTTCCGTTTTCAAAGCCCGGATCTCTTCCAATGCGTCTTGCAGCTCGCGATATCTCTTCTCGTCTTCCGAGAAATTAGCGACAAAATTACATCTCAGGTTGTACAGTTCCATTTTGAGGGCGACATTCTCGATTTTCATTTTATTCGCGAGCTCCAACAATCTCTCGATATCCATACCGGATTGTTGATTCGTTATCTCACCGCCGTAGCAAACGCTGGCCTGATCGATACACGTCACGATCCCCATTGGGTCGTCGGAGAAATGACTGGAGTAACTATTAATCTCTTTATAATAAAGATTCATGATTGGTCTGAGCTCGGTCTCGTTTCTTTTGCTTTGCAGCAAGCCGACCTGTTGTCTCTGGAATTCCTCTCTCGCTCGATTTAATTTCATCTTAACCTCGTAGTTTTCGCTTTTCAAGTTCGACAACTCGAACTTTAAAGCTTTATTCTCCGCTATCAGCTTCGTCAGCTCACTCTTCTTGGCGTTGGTCATCTCGTTCGCGCGTTTCCTCGGTCTCGCGCCGTCTTTTCCCTCCCGATTGTCGCCTTTTTCCAGAACGCATTCCTGTTTTCTGCGTTTCATCGAACCGTTATCCTCTCTCTCCGCTTTTGAATATTCTGGTCGCAGTCTGCCGACGTATTCGTGGTACAGCGTATCCTTTTCCTTCTTCAACGTGGCGTTCATCAATTCCAAAATTTTCAACTGATTCTCGAGCACCCTGCGCTCGCTGTAGACATTGCTCAACTTCACTTTCAGGTCCTCGACTGTCCTCCGCAGCGTCTCGTTGCTATTCTTCGTTTCGTCGAGTGTGTTCCGCAGCGACGCGTTCTCCGATCCCGCTTTGTCACGCTCCGTTCTCGATTTATTCAATTCGACGGAATAATATTCGTTCTCCGTTTCAACTTTATTCAGCTGATCCTTCAGCCGACCGTTCTCGGCGTCGAGCTCGTTAATACGCGTCGTCAGGTCATCCTTTTCTGCCATCAGCACTTGCATGCGGCTCTCGAAATCGGTGTTTTTTAAAGTCAACTGGAGTAAGCTGTTGCAGTTCCGCGAATTCTCGCTTTCCAGCCGTTTTATTTTGTCGCCGGCCCCGTTCAGCTCCGCCTGGGCATCGCCGAGCCTCGAGGCTAGATCGTCCGTGCTTATTTTGAAGTTTCTGATCTCCTCACGAAGCACGTTGCACTGATACCTGGACTCGCCGAGTTCGCTCTCGACTTCCGAATATTTCGCGTTCAGATTTTTCAAAGATCTCTCAAGTAGCTCCTTCTCGATCCTCAAGGTGTCGATTTCCATCGTCAACTGGTTCCTATCGTTCTTCAACTGAATTCTCTCCTCGGCCAACTCGTTATAGTCCGATATTAATTTAGCCTGTTCCTTCGCCTTCTCCCTGGCCGCAGTCTTCTCAGCGTCCAGCTCATGTTCGCGCATTTTTTCCATCGACTCTAAGCAACGAATGCTCTCCTCCAGCCGCATCTTATCGTCCTTTAAACTGATGATTTCAAGCCTGGCGTTATTCAGATTTCCCATAGACGTTTCTAGCTCCTCCTGCAGTTGCTTCAGCTGAACATTGTTTTCTGCGCTATTCTCCGTTTTGTGAACAGCCTTTTCGAAGTCAACTTTCTTGTTCAAGTTCGTCTTGTCATTCGAAGCAGCCCGGTTCTTTTCAACATCGACGGTCTTCAGCGCTTTCTCCATCGCGTCCTTTTCCGAAACTATCAGCTTAATCTCGTCGTTTTTCTTCTGCAAACTATCACGCAATCGGCCGAGTTCCTTGAACAATCCTTCTTTATCAGTTCGAAGGTTTTGCAATTTTGTCCTCATCACGTTCATCTGATTTGTCGACTGTTGTAGCTGCGCCATCTCACTCTTGTCGTTCTCCCGTTCGCGCTGGAGCTTCAACACCTTGCTCTCCATACTCTTCGCTTTCGCCTTCAGTATTTTCTTTTCCTCCGTTAGAATCGAGACCGTCCTTTGCGTATTCTTCAGTTCCCCGGTTCTTTTCTCGAGCGACGCTTCCGTGTCGGATAGCTTTTGCTTGATCAGGTCCGTCCGTTCGTCCTTCTCGTTCAGCTCAACTTTTAATCGAACGATCGACTCCTCCAGCTGCTCGACCCTCTCAAATAAACTCGAGCTGTCGTGCGACGTAACTATCACTTCCAATTGTTTGATCCCGTGACACATTCTGTCAACGAGATCCTCTAATTTTTCAACGTCGTTCCCCTCATTTGAGCCCCGAGTCAATCCATTTATCGTCATTCTAGCCTTCTGTACCATTGCCCAAAGTTCCTCCACCTTCTTCAGATACTCGAGACCCTCGGTCTCCCCGAGCTTCGAATTCTTCGTCGCATGATCGATCTTAAATCTGTCGATCTCGATACAAATATGCTTCAAATTAACATCCAACGTGGACACCTGCTGCAAGTATCTATTATACTCAATCCCCTCGTGAGAGTACCGAGGAAGTCTCTTTAATTCCACGTGCAAATGTTTCAAATTCACTTTTAGCTCAACGATCTTCTTAATGTATCGCAAACAGCTAGGGTCTCCAGCTGCGAGCAGAGCCTCGTAGTCGTTCCTCAGCTTCTTCTTCAGCTCGTCCGCTAATCGTTCAGCGTTCCTCAGATTGTATTGATCGGTGTTAGTCATGTTCCAGGAGTTGCTGTCCATGTTGGCCTTGCACACTCGCAACTCCATCTTCAGATGGCTCGCCAAGTTGTCCAGCTCGACGATCCTCTTCTGGTAGTCCAGCAGGCTGTCGTCGCACCTCGATCGCAGCATGGCTCTCAACCTGTCGACCTCGAAGCGCAAGTTGTCGTTCCTCAGTCGAGACACTTGCAAGTGCTCGCTCACGTTCGCGAGCTCCTCGTAGAGATGCGCGATCGTCTCGGCGACCCTGTTGACTATGTCGATAAATATTATCTCGACCGTGTGGTCGACCATCATAAAGTGCTTCAGCATGCATTTAAAGTGTTCCAGATCGGAGCTGTCCTCTTGCCCGTCTTCGATCTCCTTCAGCCGGGCTCGCAGATAGACGATCTCCTCGTTCATGCGTTCCGCGTCGAACTGTTGTTCGATTCCGCGGTGATCCTCAGACGCAACGTGATCGCATTCGATCGAGCTGATTTTAGACTCAGCGATTTCCTTCTTCAGCGCCTCGTTCACACCCTTTAGCCGTTTGATCGTCGCCCTTTGGTGTTCGATTAGCGGATCAGCATGCAAGACGTCATCCGTTTCCTTACCAGCGACTCGCAACGCCAGCCTCAGCTGCCAAATGTTGCTCTTCAGCTTCACCCGATCGTCCTGCCAGTTCCTCATCTGTTTTATTATGCTATTTAGTTTGCATAGCGTGTTCGCTGCGACTTCAGCGATCCTCGAGTTCTCCTTGCTCGTGCCCTCGTTCTCATCTATTGACAGGCAATTGTCCGTTTGCGCATCTGCCATCGTTAACCATTAGGTGTCCAATCCGAATTTTCAGTTTAATTAGCTTGATAGTGAACGAGAACCAAACGTTAAAGGTGTAGCTTAAAGGTGGCTATTGTTTTATTGACCCAATCGTTGAAACTGAAAGTTATAGAAATTTAGTCACTGTATTTTTCTTGGTTAATTTGTATGATTCAGTGGACATTTTTTATGACCTTCTTTAATTCGTTAACAAGAAGTATTAATTTAATACAGAAAATTAATATTTAATAATTTTATTATTACCTTATTTTAACCCATTTGTTACAATTCAGTGCCTGATTAAAGAGAGCAATAAAATTGATTACTCCAACTAATTTTATTCCCGTTATGAAATATATTTCTCCAGAAATTATATTCGCAAACGTTGTACGGCAAGATAATTTGTTAACCAACGAATTTGCGAGTAGAGTCATTTATCTAAAGTTGTCACAATGTTGCAGCTAGAGTATCCTTACTTCTTAAATACTATTAAAATATTCCACAGAATTTCATTACTCCAGGTGCATCTTAACTTTTAATTTGCCTCCTCTTCTGAATTATTGTACTATTTCGAAGCATATCACATTTTTACATCGGCTAATTTCCTTTTTTTTTTTTTGAAAGGAGGTTAAAAATTTTGGTTATGATGTCAGCAGCTTGTTTCAGAAATATCTTCACATTTCTAGTAACAATACGCTCGACAATTATAGTGAAATGAAATGAATAATTAAATTACAGAGTGCCGAAACGTTTTCCGATTTGTTAATTTCTCTTTCTATTTTTTAAATCAGCGAGATTAGATTTTCGAAAGATATGATCGTTATTTTTGTAGAAAATAGCGACGAGCTCTCCACTCTTCGCAAACGCAACAGCGGAGAGACCGTTCAAGTAGGTTGAATTTTTGTTTACGAGACTACAATGAGTTTCCCCAAGTCGCGCATAATTTTGTGGAGTCATTGTTTAACTTTGGAATGCGCAATTATTCACGGTCGGTTGGATCTCTCGGTCGGTTCGGCCAACGAGGGAACTGAGCAGGATTTTAAAGAATGGTAGAGACGAAGCGCTGAAGAAGCGACTATTAGACAGTTTTTGAAACTTATAACAACAGTCAGTGCAATGAGGAGAATTCTTTCTATTTCCATCTGGCATTCAAGGAATAAAACAAAAATCGGTTTCATCTTTATAAAGCAACGAAATGCACTTAATACATTATTAATAGACTGCAAATTTTATCCATTTAGAACGCATATGAGTAGGTGACATACATTATTTCTAATTCAATAACATGTACACTTATAAATTCTTTATACTACTCAGAATTAAATTGTACGTATTTTATTAAGATGCGAAAATACATACACTATTAATATAAAAGTAACATACTGGATTTTTGAGTCATCGGTGGATCATATTAAAAAATTCCTGGCGAGTAAAGGGTTATTAAAAGAAATTTTCACGTTAATCAGGTTATCGATTTTTATCGATGAACAGACATATCTGGTAATAAAAGTATGACTGCCGCACCGTAACACTTCACTTCTATCTCGCATTTTTTCGGTTAAATTTTTAGTTTTAATTTTCCCTGCTATCCGAGAGCCGTTTCACGCTTAGGTAGGTACATCCCTCTGTAATCGGTTTACAATAATAATTCACTTACACGTGTGATTCGGTGACAGTGGGCTTGGAAAAGAGCTAGAGTGGAAGTAATTACATGCGGATAACCTGTAAAATATGACTTAGTGGACACCTGCAATCGAGAGGATTCCAGAAGATAATAATAAGGTGGATATTATAGTTCTGTAATATTAGGTGCCTGTTATACGCATATTATAATCGTATAATATTAATGCCTTTTATTTTCCTGAAAATAGACAATTTTCTGGCGTATATTTTCATTTAATTAATTGAAAATTTTCCTTGCACTTCACAGTTTGCTTGTTTGCATCGAGAAAAACGGTGTGCTACTGACAATATTTGAAAGAATAAATAACAAAAAGAATAATAATAGCAATAGTAATATAATACAAATTTTATTTTCAAGTGTGGTAAAAAAATTGTCTGTGTTAAGAAATTATTTTAGCTTTGTCAAACATGTTCGGTGTCCAGCAGCCAATATATTAAAATTACTAATTCTGTAATTTTACAAAAGAAAAAGAGAATTTTAATGTTCTTCGAAGACCTATTCATTGCTTCATTATTAAAATCCTACAATGCTCTCTATCACGTGCCGTTCGGTGTAAGGGGACGAGGAACGAAGGGGATGTGCCAACTAACAATAAGATCCGTGGATGACATAATGCAGCGTAAAAGTAGAAGGACACGATAAGGCTGCTGAAAGCACTAAGAAGATACACGTGGAAGTGAATGAAGGAAGCTAAAGAAGATTAAACACTCGGGATACGCGACGCAATGGAGGGAGGGTGGGCCGAGTGAAGGGGGTCTAAGGGAAAGGAAGTTTACAGGGGGTTGGAGAACGAGTCTGAAATTATTCGATGCACTAGCAGGGAGCGTTGTTTGGGGAAGAGGTACGAGAAAGGAAGAGGGAAAGATGGGGAGAGGGTGTGAGAGACGAAGAGGGTGAGAAACGCTCGCTAGAACGATTTTTGCGGTGAACAATGGATTTAGATTGGAGGATGCAAGGCTATGGGAGGAAGGAAAGAGGAATAAGACGAAGATAATAGCAGGCGGTGAGGCTATTCGGTTTTAGGAGAAACTGAAAGAGAAAGGGTGCGGTCGGCTTGGTAAGAAACGCTGGTAAATGAAAGCAGGAGAAACGACGAAAGAGGGTGGAAAGTGGAGACCTGGGTATTATGAGGCGAAGGTATATGCCACGGGAGAAGCAGAAAATAGGGAGCGGGATAAGAGGAGAATTCGAGGAGTACAAACGAGAGAGAAGCAAGGATTAGGGCCCCCAAGGTTCAACAGGTGCTGCGCGAGGAAGGTTGCTGAAGATTGCAACGAAATACCTGAAGAAAATGGGAACGAAAAATTATAAGAGTTATTAGATTCGTGGGGAAAGGAGGAATGAAGAATGTATGAATTTAGAAGGGGAGAGGCGGAAGTGTAAAATGTGCTATAGTGAAGAGAAAATATAGAAACACGTGCAGGATACTTGCATAGAAGACACAAAAAAAAAGGATTAACACTACATATAAATAATACATTGCTTTGTAATAATGACTAGGCTGTTTAGACTTCGTAGAATTTTTAGTGTAATAAGTGCTTGAATAAAGTTCATTCGAAAATTTCTAATGAAAACAGTTTCAGTAATAGGAACCAGTCATTTATACGCAATATTTTATAACCCTGTTAACCCATCGAACTCGATCGTCCTCTCTAAAGGCAGCACTAAAAATTACTATACTGCAATACATAACTACGATTTATAATCATTAGACTGCGGATCTTTATGTAAAATAAAAAATGTTTGCATTGATTCCAAGACACAGGAGCCAAATAAAAAAATGTTTCTTCTTTAATTATCTTATTGAACTGAAACTAATACACTGATGGCCTTATATCTTTATAATTTCGACCACGGCTTTAAATTGTGCGCAACCAATTTTGTCATAAATGGATAAAATCCGCAGTCTAATAATTATCTATTGACATAAATAAAATAAATAATTGTTTCTTCAATTATTTAAAATATTGTTACTCTTAAAATAAATAGAATATATATGGTGTTATTAAAAAAAAAAACCATCGTTGATCTTCAAAAGACCTTGAAGACAACGATCAGAAAATTTGTTGTACCATATCATATTTAACTCTTTGAACAGTAAAACTTTTTCTACCTTCAATTCTAACGAAGGTATTTAGGTATTCTATTTCTTTTCAATCACCCGGTATAGCAATTTATGCGTGAGAATGTGTTGTGTACGCAGTAGTAAAGAGAACGTAACTCCGTAAGTCGACAGCAAATGATCATTGTATAAGATTTATTGGAATGTCAACAGATTGTTTAATAAGATGGAGAACCGAGCTTCCACACTATCCTGTCGATGCGGATGCAACTCATCGCACTCCTCGGAATCAATTAATCCACCGAACGAGCCATGTTGTTGCTGCAGTTACAATCCCTTCAGCGACAATTCGAAAGAATCGGAGATTTACGACCTCTCGTTTGCCCTGAGGAAACTGGCCGTAATGAAGTGTCAGATGAAGAAATGGCGAATGGAACGACTTCAGTTCGAGAGCGAAAATAGGTCTTTGAAACAAGCCCTCCAGTCATTCGGTATCGATGTATGATATTTCGTACCAACTTTCTGCTTCCCAGCCACTTGGTTCGCGCTAAACTGATTAATCGGAATTCAGAACCGACAGTCGTCCGCGTCCCTTCTATCCTTCCCCGAGAGTTTCCAGGTTAATTGCAATGTATGCCACAGTGAAGCAATTCATATTTCTATATGAGCGACCAGTGGAACGATATGCGCTATCAGTTAAAAAGTTTCGGCACTCTGTGTCAATTTATCTATTAGCTGTCTATTTTATTTATTTATTTATCTATTTAATTTGTCTATTGGCAGGCAAGGGAGCCCGTCGATGCCCGTGGGCACAGACAGTGTTGCCAGATGAGTGGTGGGAGCACGAATCGAGGGGAAAAAGTTACTCCCTCTCTGCCAGTACGGGACGCGTCACGTGACCGGGCCGCGGTGGGAGGGGAAATTAGAGTGGGGAAACAAATCTTGATCTGATGACTCTGGGCACAGCTGCGGGCAAAACTACGGGCAAATGATTCAGCGGAGTGGGGGTAGGCCGTAACATAGCCATAGCCGGCGCGTAGTTGTGACAATGCGTGTGTCAAATACATGCAGCCTTGCCCGCAGAGTTGTGGCTGCGTTCCTGCCGTACTGTGTACTATAAAGTAATATCGACACTGTTGACTTTTATGCTAAATAGAAATTTTCTGCATTGCAAGATACAGAAGCTTAGTATTTTACTTTTTCTGATAATAATTGTAACAAACAGACGCTGAGTATTTTATTTGCCCTCTTAACAATTGTAATAACTTGACTTCGAGATAACATTGTCCTTAAACTCTTCTGACGTGTTTTTACCGTAAACGCATAAAATCGAGTTAAAACGTTTTGGAACATTTCTATTCTAAAGATAGCTTCTATAAACATACCCTAGGTATTGTAAAAGTGAATTAAATTCGCTTTGAATAGGTAAAACGTATGAATAATTAATATTTTTAGATGAATAGAATGAAATATATTTCCTCTTCTGAATATAAAATACTAATGATAAGGGATTAAACTAGCAATTTATGATTTTGAACGACACATCGAAATAGTTCTTAACATTTTTACGTGAAAAAATGCCAACACATTATTATGCAAGTAAATCCTTCCACGAGATATTTTGCTTTATTCGTGTTTTATAATGCGTATGAAAAGCTTTCTCTTCTTCTACAAGCAGAAAAATTGTTTTCTAGCATCCCATCAAGGTTTATTAAAATCGGATTGGGATCGAGGCTTTTCTTTTCTGTAAACAATAAGAGGCTGCAAAATTGAGTTCCAAGTCCCTCGAGGAATTTCTTAACCGTTGAATTAATGAAGAATCTTTAGTAAGGGATAATACGATAATAGCTATTTAATAAGGGATTTGTGTTCTTCCGGAAACTAAAAATAATCAAATTGGCTTCTGTACGATTTTTTAAAGGGTAAAAAGTAACTTGATAAAATGTGTTCAATGATTTCTTTATTGAAAAGTAATTTCTGTGAAAGCGTTAAATGAATCTGTACGAAATATACTATCTAGATTTACTGAAAATTCTCTTACTTAAATATACAGCGTATTCAACAAAATTTTATGAATCCATTATACGTTTTAATACGGTTGAAGTATTAATAAATAATTTTACTGTTGAAAAGAGTAATGTACAGATATTAATAATTTATATTCATAAGAGGAAAAGTATCGGTAATAAATTTCGTTTTATCAAGCAACATTAGTTTCTGAGAAGAAATGAGTTAATAGGATTGGTAAGTATCGATTTAAATATTCTTGAAATTAATTTAAAAAAACAATTATATATTCCAATTTGTGTTAAGGAATTCCTGATCATATATTCTGACAATCGAAACTTATTGTTAGGGAACATGCGGGTAATCAGGAATTTGGATAATCGATATTCCGTTATCTGGTATTCGGTGCCCAAATATTTCTCGTTCCTGTTCGTTAGGAGCGTATATTTTAAATTCACATAGCAGTTGGGCACTAGCTAGGGCGGAAACAATTTCATTTTTAATGTTCCTTCTCGTCTAATATATTCTTATTCCATTGACTATTTGGTCAACAGCGGCTGACATTATTTTGTTCACGTGTCATTCAATCGTTACAACTTTATCGACAAACTTAACATATTCTTCTGCATATCAAGATCTTACTTTATTCAGTGTACAAAATTAGTAGCAACATTATTTCTTCTATCCACCAAACTAAAGATTCGATAATTATTTATAGGATGGAGTAAATAACTAATGCAAACAACTGTTACATTAGGAACAACAGAAAGTTGTCTACAAGGAGTAGCACCAAAAGGATGTTTTAAAAAATTAACAAATAGAGAAGTGAATGGTCTTAAACGTCATCGATTGCATAGTTTTAAAAATAATTCGCTGATCGCGGGTTAACACATTTCCGGTGTATTTATCAGTTTACTTTCGAACAATGACGATTGTTGAACGGTTGGTACGTGTGGCACAATGCCGTTGTTACGAGGGCATTACTTTGAAATTCAGAGTGCTCCCCGCGATCAGTATCTTACGCGTGCACCATACCGAGTGTTTCTAAAGATTAGATGTTTTCGTGTAGGTGTAAATGTGGATGAGATATTGAAGCCTGATCCGCTGCTCGTGCAGTCCCGGGAAGAAATCGAATGGCTGCAAAATGCAAACGCGGCGCTCGAAGATAAAGTGAGGGATCTAGAAGAAACCCTCGCCGAACGAGATTGCTGCGACGATCCCTGTGCATCGGTACACTATATCAGGGAGAAGATGAGAGTTCTGCGGGATCGATTTGCGCTTGAAAAAAAAGAGTACTTGTCGCTGTTCTTTATCGAGGATCGAAGCATCGTCGCGTTCCGAACACGGGCGATTTAATTGCCTCGATATTTCACCGTTCATACGTTCCTTTTGGATTAAACATTTCTAAGGGGATGGAAAATGCGTCAACTTCGTATTCCTATTTCCCAGAATCTACTGCGGCCATCAACTTCAAATTATTGGAGCATCTGGTACTATTAGATGTGCGTTTCAGCCAAAGAGAATATTGAAATACTGAACCGGAAAAATTATACAACCTTATCGATAGACTGCGGATGTTATGCATTTATGGCAAAAACGGGGGAATGTAATTTCCAGCAATAAAAAGATTAGAAAAATTTAGTAACATCAACACATTTTTTACAACTTAATGAAACTACTAAAGTGAGGAAATAAATTTCTGCATGGTGCACATGGCTTAAAATTAATGCAAACGAATTTTATGAAGATCCGCAGTCTAGGCGGGCAATTCTAAATGGATGAGATAAAAAGATTGCTCAAGCAATTTAGAAACTGCTACATCTATTTATGGTTTCCCCATAAAGCAGTATGCACAAAATCTGAAACGCCATGTTAAATCGAAGGGGGATGAGATAGAAAGATTCTGGACATTTAGACATTGGGAACAATTAAGAACACTTTTACATTAATTCATAGCTTTACGATAAACAGTTCTTTATTTAAAACTACTTGCACGTTCGATTTCCACCGTAGGGGTTGATTGCAAGGGGATGACATGGAAAGATCGTGGCAATTAAACGTCGTTGTGACGGTTCGGTGTCGATTAGCGTGGTCTGTCCACCGGGAAAACAAAATCTCGTTTCCGTCCGCAGATTAAGGGACATGATATCGCACTTGAAATTAAAACTGGCGCAGGCTGAGGAGGACGTGAGCTGTCCAGCGATATATCGCCTGAGGGCGAAGCTCCGCGAACTGATGAAAGGAGGTCAAACAGCGGACCAGCAGGTCTCGAAAGTCGTGGAAAGATCGATCGAGACGTTGGTGGATCTGTCGAACAGCTGCGACGATCTGCGACTTGAAAACGAGCAGCTTCTGGCCGAGGTGGCCGAGCTGCGTCGCCAATTGGCGGAACTCGAAAAAATGCGACCGAAAGAGCCAGTAGAGGAAATGCTAAGAACGGCCGAAATAACGACGGTTCCCGAATACATAGACGTCTCGGAGCTGCTGCAAAAGCTCCAAGACTGCGAGCTCACCGTTTCCGAATTGAAACATCAATTAGACGAGAAAGATAAGCTTATCGAGGCTCTGAAGAAACAACTTGAAAGCATGGTAGATCAGCAGGATTTGTTGGACGAGATCGCGGCGATGAAGGCGGAACTCGGGAAGAGAGACGATAAGGTATTGTATCGGGTTCAACGACAAGGTAATAAGTAGTCTCTTTATGTACAAAAAAAGAAAAATTATTATTAAATTATTCAAATTATTATGATTGACGCTTTAAGCAAAATACCTTCATTATAATTGAACATTAAAAAATTCTCCTTCAGGTCATTTTTAAATAAATTTTGTTAAACAGAACAAAACGGTGAATTCAATAGCGTAGAATACGTTATCTTTTACGTTATACGTGTATCTTTTTACATATTTGAACAGAACAAAAAGATGAACTCTCGATAACGTGGAGTATTAATTTATTTCAGATATGAAACCTTTTAAGCGACACGTGACTATGGGATATATCATAAAAGATGAGCTCGATCAAATGAAATATTAATTAATTTCAGATGAGGGAGCTTCTAAACGACATGAGGCAATCGGAGATAGATCTGTTGGGCATGAGCAAACTAAGATCGGAGCTGGACATCTTGAAGCCTCGGCTATCGGAACTCGAGGGTGAGAGGGACACGTTGATGGACGAAGTGGCGACGCTGAGGAAATTATTAGCCGAGAGGAACGATCAAATAATTGAGATACTGGAGCACAAGAATAGGTTAGAGCAGGAGTTGGAAGCGAAGGAGGCGGAGGCTCAACGGATTATCGACAGCTTGAAAAAGGAGATGGACGACTTGCTGGCGCGAATGGCGAATTTGCAAGACGAGCTCGACGAGCGTGATAAGCGAATCGCCGAGCTGGAGAAGTGTTGCTCCGAGAGGGACGACCTTTTAAAGAAATTACAGGCCGCGGAGGGCGAGTTGGCTTCGCTGCGAAGCGAACTCGCGTCCGCGAATGCTACGATAGAGGATCTCAAGGGCGAGATTGACACTCTGAAGAAGGACAAGGAGAAGCTGCTGAAAGAGATGGACGAAATCAGGGAACAGATGAATGCGTTGACTGACCAACTAGCGGAGGAGAGAGCCGCGAAGGAGGCTCTGCAAAAGGAGCTCGAATCTGCTTGGAAGGAGCTCGAGTCTGCCCGGAGAGACCTTGAGACTGCCCGGAAAGACCTCGACTCTGCCCGGAAAGACCTCGAAGAACTGCGAAAAGAGAACTCCGATCTGAAGGGTCAGCTGGACCAAGCAAGGGAGGAGAATGACAAGCTCAAAAAGGAGAATGATGCTTTCAGAGCTGAGCTGGATAACATGACCTCGGAGCTTGATAAACTGAAGCAAGCGAACGACGATCTGCGGAAGAACCTGGACGCGGCGAAGCTGGAGAACGACAGGCTGAAGAACGATCTAGAAGATTCGCGAAAGGAGATGGACAGGTTACGAGCTGACGGAGATGCGTTAAAGACTATGGACGCGGATGCGAAAGCGAAGATCGACGAACTTCGGTCGCAATTGGATGATCTGAAAGCCGATAGGGACCGGTTGGCCAGCGAGAATGCCGACATCAAGGCCAAGAATTTGGAATTGGAACGGAAATTGGACGACGCGATGAATGCGCTGGAAAAAATGCGAGCGGAGAATGCTGATCTGCTGGAGGAGCTGGAACGTTTGAAGGCGGAGCTAGCGAGAGCCAAGAGCACGATTGATCAATTGAAGGAGGAGATGAACAACCTGAAGAACGCGTTGGACAAGTGCGTGGACGGGATGGAGAAGCTAAAAACCGAGAATGGGGAACTTAAGGCGAAGAACGAGGCTCTTAAAGCGGAGCTTGATCGATGCAACGCCGATAGAGACTCGCTGAAGAACGATCTGGAACGGACCAAAGCGGAATTGGACGGTGTGACCAACGAGCTGAACAAGCTGAAGGAGGAGCACGGATTGCTTAGACAAAATTTCGAACGACTGGAAGGCGAAAGGGATAAGCTGCAAGCGGACCTGGACAATCTGAAGAACAAGATGAAGAAGCTCCAAGAGGAAATAAATAACGCGAAGCAGAGAGAAGCTGCGTTAAACGACGAGCTCGATCGCGTTAAGAGGGAAAGGGACGCGTTAGCAGCGGAATTAGGCAAACTGAAGGATGAAAATTCTGCTTTGCAGAACGAGAGGGATCGATTGAAGAAACAATTGGACGAGGCGATCGCTGAGAACGAGATGCTGAAGGAAGAGCTGGCGCGATTGAAGGACGAGCACGAGAAGCTGGGGAAAGAGAGGGACCAGTTGAAGCAGGACAACGAGAAATTGAATGCCGAAGTCGAGCAACTGCGCAGAGAAAAAGACTCGTTAAACGACGAGCTCGATCGTGTTAAGAGGGAAAGGGACGCGTTAGCAGCGGAATTAGGCAAACTGAAGGATGAAAATTCTGCTCTGCAGAACGAGAGGGATCGATTGAAGAAACAGTTGGACGAGGCGATCGCTGAGAACGAGATGCTGAAGGAAGAGCTGGCGCGATTGAAGGACGAGCACGAGAAGCTGGGGAAAGAGAGGGACCAGTTGAAGCAGGACAACGAGAAACTGAATGCCGAAGTCGAGCAACTGCGCAGAGAGAAAGACTCGTTAAACGAGGATTTGAAGAAGCTGCGAGATGAGAATGGCAGGCTGCAGAACGAAGTGAATGATTTGAAGCGGAGGCTCGACGAGGAAAGGAAGGAGAACGAGATCTTGAAGAAAGATTTGATGATGTTAGACAGCGAGGTGAAGGATTTGGGCAAGGCTCTCGACGAGGCCAGGGCGAAAAATGCTGCTTTGGCGGAGGAGAATCAAGCACTTCAGTCGAAGTTACGGGATTTGCAAGACGAGCTGGGCAGTTTGAGGGCAGAGTGTACTGACTTGAAGTCGGAGATCGACGATTTGAAGAAGCAGATCGCCGACTTGAAGGCGAAGATCGCTAAATTGGAGGAGGACCTGGAACATTGGAAGTTAGAGAACTGTAAGATCAAGATAGAGCAGGATAAACTGAAGGACGACCTGGAGAAGGCGTTGAAGGAGCTGAATGACTGCAAGGTAAATGGAATCAGCGAATATTTAATATTCGATATATTTTTAGTTTATAAAAAGTCTTTTTTTCCCATCAGGCCGCGAAAGAAGCCTGCCAAGCAGAGTTGAACCGCCTCAAAGCCGAGAAAGCCGATCTAGAGAAGAAAATCGCAGACTTGGAGTCCGAAATTGAACAGTTAAAGAAGTCCCTCGAAGCAGAAAAATCGGCTAGGAGCAAGTGCGAGGCAGAGCTCGCAGCCCTGAGGAATGAGCTGGACGCGTTGAAGAAGGAGTTGGAGAACCTTCGAGACGAGAACAGAAGGTGCAAAGGAGAATTAGAAGATCTTAGAAAGAAGATCTCGGAGCTGACCAACGACCTGAACAGGTGCAAAGAAGAAGTGAACGCATTGAGAGATGCGAACGAGAAGCTGAAGGCTGAGGTGAACGCGTTGAACAACGAGAAGAACAAACTTGAGGAGGAGCGAGATAGGTTGCAGAACGAAGCGGAATCTCTGAGGGCAGAGAACGCGAACCTTCGTCAGGACCGAGACAAGCTAGCGAACGAAGCTAACAAGCTGAGGGGCGAGGGTGACGGACAGAGATCGGAGCTCGACAACTTGAAGTCTGACTTGTCTGCGCAGAAGGCTGCCGTTGAGAGGCTGCAGAACGATCTGAAGAACTGCCAGGACGAGAACAGCAGGTTGAAACAGCAACTGGCCGAGTTCGAGAAGCTGAAGGACGAGAAGAATCGATTGGAAAAGGCGTTAGCAGACGCGGAAGCTAAAGTGAAGGCGCTGGAAGGCCAGCTGAGAGATCTACAGGCTGAGAAACAAGAGTTGCTGAATGAGCTGCAGCGCCTGCGCGACGAGCTGGCTCGTCTCATGAACGAGATTGACAAACATAAAGCTGCTGCTGAGACAGCCGTGAAAGAGTTGGCTGCCTTGAAGCAGGAGTTAAGCGCTTTGAGAGCTACGCTGGATAAAGCCCGCGCCGAAAACGAAGCGTTGAACAATGAGAACGAGAAACTGAAGTCTGACGTGGCGAAACTAAATCAGCAGCTGCAGGCACTGCAGGAAGAGAACGCGAAGCTGAAGAAGGAGAACGAGCAGTTGGCCTCGGAATTAGCAGCGGCGAAGGAGAAATTAAAAGAAGTCGAAGAACGGTTGAACGATCTGCGCAACGAAAATGATGGTTTGAAGAAGAGGCTCGCTGATCTTGAAAATATTGCGATGGAGTTGGAGACGCTGAAGAAACAGCTGGAGGATTGCAAGGACGAGCTGGCGAGATTGAAGGCGGAATTGGAGAAATTGAAAGGAGACAATGAGAATTTGAAAACCGAGCTGAGGGAGGCTCGAAATGAGTTGAAGGAGTTGAAGGAGTTGAAGGATAAGCTGCAGAATGAGCTTGATGCTTTGAAGGCTGATCATGACAGGTTGAAGGACGAGTTAGAGAAACAGAAGGGGATTAATGAGAAATTGAAGGACGAGTTGGACGACTTGAAGGCGTTGAATGATAAGTTGAAGGACGATTTGAAAAATCAGAAGGCGTTGAATGATAAGTTGAAGGACGATTTGAAAAATCAGAAGGCGTTGAATGACAAGTTGACGGAGGACTTGAAAAATCAGATGGCGATCAATGACAAGCTGAAGGACGAGGCAAACAAGTTGAAGAAAGAAATTGAAGCGCTGAAGGACGATAATAAGAAGTTGTTGGCCGAGGCTGACAAATTGAAGGGTGAGGGTAGAAATGCCGTGGCAGAGTTCACGAACGAATTGAATAGGTTGAAGAATGAAAATAATGAATTGAAGTCCGAAATTGAGAGGTTGAAGAGGGAATTGAGTAATTGCCAGGATGAAAATGAAAGGCTGCGCAGAGAATTGGAAAGTTACAAGAGCGACCATAGGAAACTGACAGCTGCTGCAGGTTTGAATATTGAAATAGCAAAACTTCAATTTTTTATTTGCAAAATTCGTTATTACTCGGAATTATTCTATTATTGAAATCTGCTTACTGTATTAATTTTGATTCTGCATTTGTTAAAAATGCAAACTAAGAAATATTATTATGTGTTCATGTTTCGCATTGTACTACAACGAAAATTATTTATTATAATGAATATAGAGAAAGATACAGTGACTTTAAGAAGCCTCGAAGACGATTGTGGCGATTACATTAGGGCAAATGATTTGTTAAGGAACAAGCTTGATAAGCAAAACGAAGGTAATCATCTTCTATTAATCGAGAAGCTAATAGTATTATTCAACATTTTTTACCACAATTTACATGTGCGTAGTTTGTATTTGAATATTTTTGAGAGCTCAAAAATATTCAAGTTTCTGACTTGCAAATGTAGAATATTTTAATTTATTTAAAATAGGTGTACAACGCGTCCGTGACTATATAACTTTCCTCGAGGGTAAAGCTGAAAATGAACCCAAAATGGCGGACGAATTGGAGGACGATTCCACCGCTGACCCAGAAATGAAAAAGGAGATAGCTGACTTATTGAAAAAGTCGCGGGATCTATCTGAAAATATTTATAACACTGAAAAAGAAATTCAGAACATTGCTGCCATTCTGAAACAACTTCAGGTATGTTTTATATATAATTGTGATCCAAAAATGCAGAAAATATATGATATACAACAAATAATTATTTTTTTATTATTTCGTTTCAAATTTTTTATTACTGAGAAATGAACTTCTATCGAAATGACATGAAACATAAATATTTGACAGGATGCTGAACCTGGCGAGAAAGCTTTTGATCCCGATTCGTGGCTTAACGTGAGTGCTGAAATAATTTCAATCTATTCATTAAGTTAACTAATCCGTAGTTTTATTATGGCAACTACCAAGAAGATATTCTAAAAATATTTCACCATTTATTCTTTTGTTTTTATTCAATAAGACAAAATTTTAAGAATTCTTTAGACACCTAAAATATTTAGTTTCTAAGGTATTGAAATTTTTGCGGTGCATATTCTTATGCAAGGATCCTGTAACCGCTGCGAACGACAATATCCGGTTCAGTGTAATAACGCAGTTAAATAATTGAATGAACCTGATAGTCTAATAAATCATTCCACATTCCGGAGTCTAATAAAGCCTCCCAGGTCGAAAGTCACAAATCTTAATCTTATCTCTGAACGTGTATTAAAATTTGATGATTCATAGACTAACGACTTTTAATATTTCCTTAGATTATTAGGAATTAAACTTTACTTCTGTTTTTACTCCGCCCGACATATTTTATCGCCATCTCGTTTGTTCCTTTATTCTGTGCAGAGGAAAATTAATATGGAAAATTTTATGGAAAAATTGACATCTTCAATCACAACGAACTTTTATTCGTACTTTTCCGATTTCGTATATTTTTATTATATTGAAATATATTAAAACACTGGCACTTCAACTTAAATAATTAAAAATCCCACTTTCTTTTTAATCGATATGCAAGCGTCAAAATAAACGTAATTGTAGAATAATTTGTGGGATAGAATATGTTTTCTTTTTCTTTACGAATACTCTTTCTGATTATTAAAGAAAATCATATGGCAGAAGTTGGTCCATTTTTCAAACTAATTTCGTAACTCCTCTGAAAGTTGTTCTCAATTAAAATTTTCATATTGTTAATTTCAGTCGTTGACGTTGACGCAATTGGCAGAGCTCCACGACAAGATTTGCCTATTGACATCGGACATGGTGCATCAGGACAAGCCGAGGGCAGTTACGTGCTCGCCGGGGAGTCCGTTAAGTGCGGATTACAATATTTTAAATCAGCGGATAGCCGCTCTGCAGAAACAGATAGCGGAGAAGCAAATGGAGACGGGATGGAAGCTCCAAGAGCTGAAGCGAGCTCTTCGGCAGGAGCAGACTAACCTAATTCGAATCTCCGACGAAATGAATTTAGAGAGAAAACGTAATTTGGCCCTTCAGTTCAGAATGGATGATGCATCTTAATTCGGTTTCCTTTAATCTAATTCGATGTCGCCTCTTGGAAGACACTACGAATGAGAAGTTCTTATAATGAATTCGTTGAGAAAGAAGTGATCAACAAGCTAAAACGAAAACACAATTCTGTTCCGAAATATTGATCTGTTTCAATCCCACTGTAATTATACCTATGTAAATATGTCCAAATAACAGTATCGTCATTATTAATCCAGTTTACAATATACCTGTGAAATGTGGATTTATAAAGTACATCATTTTCTAATACATTCCCTGAACAAAGTAATTGTTTCGAAGAGTATTTACGCAGATAAATTTGTCACTAAAAAAAGCGCAAGTTTGTAAACAACATTTTTTCCCAGCCCCAATAATTTCCGTGGTATTCGACGAAATATTTTCCGAGGATAACTTTACCGTAAATGCCACCTCAACATAAATGTCAGCAGCTAAAAACATGCGTGCATGATATTTCTCGTTGCTTCACCCCTGTAAAACAAAATGGCTTTATTTAAGTTTGTACTATAGATGTACATTTTGTTTTATATGGCGGAATAAGACGAAAATAAAAGCCGACGAAAAGTACGGAGGTGGTCTGAAGAATTAAAAATTCGAATCAGATGTGCCGGATGTATGGCAATCTGTCTACCATCAGCGCGGATGTTGCAGGGTAATCGCGGCGTGTGCAGTAAAAAACAAGCAAAGGACACGCGGTACTGTCGTAACGAACATGTGACATGTAACATGCTGCACCGGGCGAACGTGCTTTACGTTTGCCAACACGTTTTCATGAAACACAGCCGAGTAGTTAGACGACGTTAAATTCGTTTGCCTTTTTCTTTTTTTAAGTTTTCATGGTATATCAAATCTAATTCACAGGATCCCCGAATAAAAAGAGGGAACCCCACGCACAAAACGCTTCGGATGTCATATAACGACGACTATTCAGCACTTTCTGATCGAGCGAAAATAACCGAGTCTGATAATTTGAACTTTCATACAAGTTCCCCTATTTACAAAATTAATAGCGTTTTTATCAGTCTTCTACCTTGCTTCGTACTACACTATCGCATAGTTTTGTATTATGTGTTTAAATAATTCCTATCGCTTTAAAATTAAGGTAAATTGATTGAGTTGGTATTATTAACCTATTTATAGCCTGAAAGAATAGGCCAGAAAGAAAATATTCGGAGCGCGAAGGGTTAACAGAGTTTGCGCATATTTGTCGCGATTCGTATGTATCCGGTGGTCGAGGAACGTCCCCTAAATCGCCGATGGAGAACAATTTTCGAGCAACCGTTCCTAAACGATGCGAAATAATTTACTATCGGTTGTTTAACCCGGTCCGTTTATAGTTAAACGGCAACGACCGAACCGGTATATAAACGAACACGGGAAACCTGCACAGGGATTCTCTCCTAGCATTCACTCGATATTGCTGCGGGGTTCGCCATAAAAATACGAGCGCCGTAAATTAAGCGATACGCAGAAAATGCATGGGAGGGCGCGCCTGTGTATTTCATGCCGCCTAAAATTAGCCCCGGCCATATCATTGGCCTCAAAGTAAACCCGGTTAATCGCGTTTCGCGAAATCGATTGTGTAAATTCTGAAGACAATTAATTCCCGAAAGGTAAACTGGCGAACCGGTAATGGCTGCCAACGGGAACTTTCAATAAGCTGACGTCGCTCGTCGCTCGTCGCACCCGGGTTACGGATAATAACGCGTGTCTCTGGACATACGTGGCCACTTTACGAGCTTATTCCAATTCGGGACCGATGGGCATACGGCTAAACGGATTTCGTCAATTCATTTACCACTTGATCTAGCAGCGCATCGCAATTATGTGTACACTCTTTGTCGGGGGAAATATCCGGCCTCGTCGCGACACGAACACGTTCGTTCGTATGTGCGAGTCGTATACGCGTATAGAAACGCGTATACACGGATGTACGATTCTGATAAAGTCGTGGGAACGGATGCGGTCCGCTGTACAATTGAATTAATCTCGATCGAACAACACGACCTCCGAAACGAAACAGGAAATCGCGTTGTCGCTTGCGCGAAATCGAATGAACGCACGCGTGTGCGCGCGCGCTCGCGCGCCAGCACCGAAACTATCGGCCATTATTAACCGTTACTGTTTTCCAGAACGTTGCGCGTTATTGGCCCGCCCCGGCACCGCTTTTTTTCCCCTTCCCGCTTCGTTAATTAGGGTGTAACCGGTGCGACGCGGTTCAATTACTGCAACAACGGTAACATAAGCGATCGCGATCTCGCCGGGATTACCGGCGCTAACGTGTCACGCTATATTCAAAGTCAACTCGCCCCTTCGGAGGCTTAGGGGCGGGTTGACAATCTATTAAAACTCGCGAGGAAAGAAAAATTTCCTTTTCGTTTTTAATTCTTGCAACTGACGTGTAGAATTTTGATTTTACATTAATCCCTTGCATTACGATTTATTTTACGATCGCAGGAATTCGAACTTCTTTGTAGTTTGTAATTGCCTAGAAAATTAATGGACCATTGAGAAAGACGAAAATTATTGTAGTCAAGGTTAGGTGAAGGAGTTGTACGAACCATTCTGTAAATTTGCAACTGTACTGAATTACAACGCTTTTGCACGTTGACGGGAACGTTCGGTCAAGATCTTTGCCACTGAACGACTACCAAATCCTCGATAACATCTTTCGTCTGGAGTGATACGATTTTCATCAGACGATGGCAACTATGTCGGTGCTCGAAGTGAACGAAAATAGCGGAAACAAGTCACGTTATGCCCACCTTTTCGATGAACTGGGCGCATGCCAATGTTAACGGTCGATAAGCTATTCTATTTGGTACTATTTTCTGATACTGCTAGCTACGTGAGGAGGAGGAGGAAGGATACCGAACGCGGTTGACTTCTGTCAGTCCAAGGAGGTGATTTCCATTGATATCGGAATATTTCTTCTTTGGAAATTTCGCTTTCTGGCTGCGTTTTGCTGCGTCTGGAAACGGAGGCTGCAGCCACAGTCTGGGAATGTTCGTGCAACAAGCATCGGAATGGCGAAAAAACGAGATATGTGCGAGTAATACCAACCATTGACATATTCTAGATGAATGTTTTTCTCGATATGTAATAATAAAACATAAATATTAATTTCTACCGTTTGTTTATTGCAGGAAATATTGGGTCGTATCGTAAACTCAGTTGTTTTCAATATCTTTTTGCACTTTTACAAAAATAGTACAAAATAGTACAATTTTTATAGAATAATGTTTTCTATTTGACAGAACTTAAAGGGTTCCTATAAATAACCATAAATAATACATATAATTTAAGAAAAGTGAGTTTGGAAATACTAAATATACACTGCAAAATTATAGTGCTACTGTTTGTTTGAATTTTACTTTTTATTTTCATCTATATTTAATGATGGCAGTTCTGATATTTTTCTCAAAATTTTTGCACGGAAGCATACACTGTAGAATTTTCTGTCGCGTTTTGTAACGAGTGTTCAGTTGGATTTAATTACATCGGAAATTTTTAATCGTAATTATCTTTTTCCGTGATAATAATATGAGCTCTTTTTATTGAGAACAAAAGCCGTTTGTAAGCTACCATTCCGAATGATACGATTCGAATAATTAATGGTCGAGCTAATTATTGACTTGATTAGAAGATGTCACGATTTATGGTTTTCTCGTATCATTTTCTCGTAATGAATTAATTTCAATGTCTAATTTTTTACACTTATTTTCCTTTGTTGTTAGGACAGAGATGTTTTGTAAACTTCAAGAATTATCCTTTATTACGCTTATAAATGGAGAATTGTTGAATCCTCGCTGCAGTCTCCGTTTTAACAAATAGTTTTAGGTAACACCTGCAGATATTAGCTTGAAACAATAAATGCGCCGAGCGTCCGGAGCCAATTTATAAAACACTGGGATTATGTCACAATTCCAAGTCGACAAGCGACAACGACATTTGATAAGATCATTGATTCCAGAGATAATTGCATTAATAGTTGGAATCCCCCTGTGAAATAACAACCGGCGGCAAAACTCATGTTCAGTACCACTTGTGAACAAGTCGAAAAGCGTATTGGCTATGCCTAAAATATGATTTTCTCGTACATCATATCGTGTGCGTTTTTCTTGTGCTGCGTGCAGGTGAGGTGTAATTGACTTATGTGATTATTTTTAATAGAGTTTCCTTAGTGAAAACATTAATTGACCGTATTTATTTTAATACACTTTGTTGTCCAACTTCAAAGTACACCGCATGCTATTCAGAGCTCACGTAATTATCATCTGCTACATTGTTTCAATATTTCATAAAGAACGTACGTTGGATAAAACATATGTATTAACAACGAAGGTGAGCAATGAAAGAAATGCTGGTGTTCAAGAAAATAGATTTATAAATGATTTATAAATGAAAAGTTTAGGTTCTAAATTTATTGATTGAATAATTATAGTATTACTACTCTAACAATTATGTTTATAAAGTAATCAATGAAATATGTTTGGTGAGAAGCTTAGCATGCTACATTCTCAAAATCATGTGAATCAGAGAAAACGGTTCAATTATTCATCGATATTTATTTTATTCCCTTCAAAGTAATCTCCATCGCAAGCAATACACATATTCCAACGCTTCTTCCAATCTTCAAAACACATTTCGTAGGCCGATTTTGGAATCGCAATACAATATTTTAAAATTTTTATAATGTCTTTACAATTTAATATTTCACCTAGTAATTTTTATGATAAATACAAATAAAGTCTGCAGTTCAATAATAAATTTGAATGTCTTCTAAAATCAATATCTGCAGATGCTTCTCGTAAACAGTTCAATTTGTAAACATCACTATAACATTACAACTGTGTATTTTTGTTGCACAGGCAAGTCTCGACGTTCTCTTCGACGACGCTATCTGTCAGATTGTGAAGACGGAGTATGTCGACCCTGATTGCTCATTAGACATCTTCGAGGACAGCGAATATGGAAATTATATGACCGTGCATCTTGAAGTAAAAAAAAAGGTTTCCGATATTACAGTACGTATTCCTACGTTTTTATATTTGTTACTGGTATTTTTTGTAGCATACATGAACACATCGTTTTAAGTGATTTGATGAATTGAAATATTTTAATGGTTTAATAATAATAATAATACTATATAAATAATAATTACAAACTGTGTATAGATGATGGCAAATGTGCTTGGCATGGATAGGACTGGCGAATATACAGAAGACGTAGGCCTTACCGTGACATTGGATGTTTGTGAAACTTTAGCTGGAACGATCCCCAACATTGCACATGTTTTTATAAATGCTCTCGACATGACTAGCGATAACTGTCCTCCAGAACCGGTATGTTAACATCATTCAATGAACATAATTTCCGTAAATTGAAAAGTGTGATAATTAACAAAACTAATTAGCATAACAGGGAATTAACACAACATTAACTTTCATTACTTTCTGAAACACAGTGGATTCAATTGTCGATATTAAAACTGTGATAATTTCGTTAAAAAATTGTGGTCTCGTTTTAAAACTTGAAGGCTCTACTTTCGCACCCCGTGGTTCATTTTGTAGAAAGACGTTTGTATTCGATATGGTGGATACAGGTTTTGTCTAAAAAGTTATACAAATTCAAGGGTCTGTAAGAATGTAAAAAACATTTTCTCGTGGTTCAATTTACCGTAGGTTTGAAGATTGAAGCTTCCCCTTTATAGTGACCAGTCGGTAATGGATTTACGACTTTTTTTGCTATTTTATGGAACAGAAGAGTATTTTCGGTAGTATGAAGTCCTCATGGTGTAGCTTATATTATATTAATGTTAACGATGCACTTCTCATTAAAAACTAGATAAAACGGCCTAAGAAAAAAGCGTAGAGCAATTTTTAAGATTTCGTTGTAAAGAGTTCAATTGAAGTTGAAAGAGTATCAGTACTGTCTATTCGATTTGAAGGCGTTCTGCCATCTTGAAGTATCTTTATTTTGTTTTAATATTTTATTATTTTATTCTAGGGAGTATATGGGAAAGATCATTTTGTTATTGACGGGAGCAGTGGTATGCCAGAATCATTTCCTGGTGGCAAGTATTTTGTCAATATGACAGTACTGTCCGAGGAAGAAGTAATATTTGTAATCGGTATTTATTTAACGGTAATGTAATTTATTATATTATGTATGACTGTGTTACTTACCACAAAGCACATCTATGTAGTAATTAAGCAATAGATACGAGTCTGCAAATACAAAACTTAATTTATCTTGTTGCTCTTATTTTCTTGAACCTACACATGCATTATTGTACGATTTATAAGGTATTCATACAATTTATTAATTGTTGAGTAAATCTTTATTGAGGAAATAAACGTACATTACGTAAATAAATTTAATCGTTAAATAAACGTGTATTGAGTAAATAAGTAAATAGTAAACCAAATAGTAAAATAAGTTTATGCAGTAAATAAGTGAATAGTAAATTAAACAGAAAAAATAAGTTTATTGAGTAAATAAGTGAAAGCTAAGTAAGTAAACTCCAAAAAGGATTTCTATTTTGTAAAATGTGTATCAGCGATGTGCCCTCTAATTTAATATCTTGAAGTTAATTACTTCTAGTCATGACTAACTGGTAATCAGGGGTAATAAAGCAAGTTTACGAGGTAAGGAATAACCTTCGCATTTTATATTGAATTTTAAAGAAAAATTAGACTAATTAGTCTACCGCATATCGAATCATAAAACAATTTTCGCCCACGATTTCTTGTAAATAAATTATTAATGATCATCCAATAAGATCACGCATTAATTCATTTTCGTTAGGGAAACATTGAAAATCCATTAGTCACAGTCTCGCGACGATGTGATGTAGTATGAAAACTTTACCTTTCACGATTGCTTGACCGGGATTCAATCTTGCAAGCTTTCAAACGATTTCAATCGAAAATTTTGAATATATTATACAATTGAATAATTGATTGTATTTTGTTTGCAACTAAATTTTTGAAAAAATTGTTCCACGATCTAATAGTTCTAAATAATACTTAAGTAAATCGTTCTATAATCGAATAATTCTATATCGTAAATAATTGAATAATTTTTCTGGATAATACATAATTATACCGTTCTACGATCTGACAGTTCTAAATAACAAATATTTAAGTCGTTAAATAGTTAAGTAACAGCTAAACGTACGTTCTCATACACCGCAACATCGATTATAGTACCCGTTGACAACACGTATCATTCTCGAAGCCATATAAAACGAAGTAAATTTTACGTGATCCCCGGGGATGAGTAACACGAAATAAAAATTAATAGAGTAGTACATTGTGACGTTTTTTACATCGCGTGATAATGCTCGCGGCTATAAAATACGACATTAAGATCGCCTGAAAGATTTGAAATAAAATTTACAGGTGAAGATAAAATGCCTTCATTACGTTCATATTTCTTCAGTTCTTTCAAGTATTAAGGGTCGAAAATAAAACGGCCTGATACGTTTTATATACAGGACGTGTTGTTTTTATACCTCACCGTGTAACTCAACTGGAAAATATGTGACCTCGGATTGCATGTAACACCAGTTTTCACGAATAGACTTAACCCTCTAGAAATTGAATTTTTCCGATCATTGCACTGTTGACGATGATCGTTATTCTTCTGATCTCATTCAATTTTCTTGACATTTCCTAACAGTCTCAGAAAGTTATTAGTCACAGAATTAATATTAACAATTAAACGATAGGCTTAAATGTCAGTACGAATTTTTTAAATTACAACTATTGAAACTCTCAAGAATTTATGGAAAACTACAGTAAAAATTGCTAAAAATCTGAATAAATACAATCTTATTTATCATTATTTTTTCTGAATACGATATAAATCGAACTATATTTAGTGGTTTAATTGACGTATATGTTTACACGCACTGTCCTTTTCTATGTTCGCCGCGGTTGACGCGGTCACAAGAAAATAGTAGCTCTACACGATTTATGTCACAGCACGGACCCAAGGGTTCGGCTTAGATCAAGTTTTTACAATATCTTCAAAATTATTAATTATTAAATTATTAAACAACCATTTGGATGTCACTTTTATCCGAATTCTCGCAGAAATTATATATATTAAATAAGTTGCAAATGGAATAGGATAATCCAAGTCAACACGTTCGCGAGCTGTATTTGATAATGGTACTCGACCGTAATTAGATTTGCCCTTTGACGACTAACAAACAAAGACTTTGCGCGCGCGCGCGTGTGTGCGTGCGCAAGTGTGTTCGCATCCTGGATTTCCTTGTTCGACTAATTTTGTTCGGGTGAAGAAGAAAATGTCAGAAGCCATGGTATTCGTGACTGGATTACTTACACTTGTTTTAGTCCTTTTCATCGAAGCTGGCTAATTAAATGAATGCCTGTCGACACTGATAGGGAGCGTATCGATTTACGTTCTGCGAGGTTGGTCATTAAAAGAGATCACGAGACGCGAACACCTTTTTTGTTTTACTGCCCAGTAAAAGAGAAGCGTGTTTGTCGCGCACCTACTTTAATTAATCTCGGAAAATGATGTGTACACTGCTAATTAAAATTGCTGACCGTTGGCAAAGCTTCGGGGGAAATGCATTGACATAGAGTTTCGCTAATTTGGAAATCCCTTTTTCTGTTTTTTAGGTTCTTCTCGGTTATACGAGTCTAATACTTCGGTAATTGGGTCAATAATTTTGCATTTACTTTTTGATTCATACATTTATTTAATTTCACTTTGATAATTCGAAAGAGTATCAGTTTTGACTGTCTTTCAGCTCCACGGACCTTTATCGTTATAAAGTGCGCGATTGTGAAATATGAAAAAATATATTGTCACAGGAAAGTTATAAATTCGCTGAATATTGTGTCGTAATTTTAATTAACAACGTGTACAAAATTAATTTGATGTTTTTCACGTCAAGTACAAAATCGCGAACGCAACTCTGATCACATTTTGTTTTACCCTCCTTTCAGTTTCTTGATTGAAGTACAATAATTTTGTACTCATTTTTAACTCGAAACCTACTTTCGCAGACCACCATTAGTTTTTTCCAGGATATTTCTGCATGATATGGCAGGTGAAAAATTGAGGATACATATAAATCATCACAGGGAAATTAAGTGGTTCAAATGATTCATTGTGTAACTCAATTTGTAACATAATTTCGTATTTGTTCATAATAGCAAAGTCCCGTAGTTAAACGGCTAAAAGACTTGAAATTATCAAAGCAGACAGGCGCACAGCTAACAAAATATTTGGCGAATATCATCATTGTAATGCAGGCGGTATGGTAACGATGGTTATTGTTTCACGACAGAACAAACTTTGCTGAGAAGTAACGTGCACCGTGATATACTCAAATGTTGTATAACTATAGAAATAAAACTAGCAGATACCGTGCGAGCGAACGGAACCTGCAACTATTCTATTCTCGTCCAATCTAGAAACACGCTAACAATTCCTTTCGAAACTTGCTCGGACATTTTATTCAGGGTATTGTATCACAACACTTCCACCGGTCGTTCGATTTGGAGTCGCGTGTCGCGTTCCAGGTGACTTCAAACTTTCTAATGATTTTCACCGGCTTGCATTGATGTAAACGAGGCCAGAGGGCTGATCGTCTTGATATTTGTGTAACACGCGTTTAATCAGCGCCATGCGACACTTGGGCTGGTTGTTAATCCTTCAATTACGACCGTCGTTAATAGGCGACGTAAATTTTACGAAATACGACAGTCGTTAATACGTATTGACGTAGCAAATAGTAAACACTCATCATTCCCTTGCAAGTTAAATATTTTAGCGTCGAACGTTGGAAAGAATAGCGACGTACTACTGTTAATAGGAAAAAAAAAATAGCGAACAAACAAAACAACCAGCTGAGACAATACTAATCCATAAAACTGTCTTGTATCCTAATGACATCCTTTTACATGTCATTTTCAACAAAATGATACCAAACTCGATACAATTTGGACCATATTTACATATTTAACACGTTGACTGCCATGTGGATGACGGAGATATTTGTCCAGGTTTTACAATGAATTTTTTCGTTAATATATTCATTGTACCAAACTTGACTAGGATCTGTAAAATGCAAGAAAGTTGGAGGACAATATCATACGTTTAATTTTTTTCAATTTTTATTTCATTAAATAACTTACTTCGATGGAATTTTTGAGGTTCCTAGTTTGGCAGTCAAAGTGTTAATCCACAATACGGTAGAACCTCTATTATCCGTACTAAAACTTTAAATTTCGAATTGTAACTTTGGGGAAATATTCTATACATGTACTATCGTCGAATGATGGCGGTTTTGATATTTTTGAAAAATGTTTGCACTTAAGCATAGACTGTGGAATTTTCTGTCGCGTTTTCTAACGAGCGTTCAGTTGCATTTAATTGCATCTGAATTCTATTAATCATAATTATCTTTTTCCGTATAATAACACGAGATTTTATTATTGACTACAAAAGATCTACAATTTCACTGTCTAATTTTGCACACTTACTTTCCCCTGTTACCAGGATAGAAATGTTTTGTAAACTTCAAGAATTGTCCTTTATTATGCTTATAAATGGAGAATTGTTGCAATGCTCGCTGCAGTCGCTGTGTAATAGATAGTTTTAGGTAACACCTGCAGCATTAGCTTGAAACAATGAATGCGCCGAGCGTCCAAGCTCAATTTATAAAACGCCGTGACGATGTTATAATTCCAACTCGACAAGCGACGTTTGATAAGATCATCGACTCTGGGGATAATTGCATTAATAGTTGAAATCCGCCTTTGAAATAACAACCGGTGGCTGAACTCGTGTTCAGTATCACTTGTGAACAAGTCGAAAGGCGTATTGGCTACGCGTAAAAAATGATTTTGTTGCGCGTCATTCCGTTTGGGTTTTTCTTGTGCTTCGTGCAGGTGAGAATTAATCGTCTGATGTGTGCTTTTCCTCTTCGTCATTGGTGCATGGTTGCTTGAGCGAAATTGAACCAATCATATCATTTATCGATAAGTACTTCACAAACTGTCTCGCTCTTTCACTTCGCCAGACAGGTTCCCTGCTATGGAAAGTAGCCTAACACGTACCCTACCACCGTCACATGTGACGTTCACATCCTCGCAGCTTAGATAATTTGACTATCTTTAATTACATTGATTATCTTCAATAGAGTTTCGTTAGTATGGAAAATTAATTTGACTGCCTTTAATAAAGTTTTCTTCGCGTATAAAATTAATGTAATTAACTTTAATAGTTTCCCTAGTGACAAAATTAATTTGACCATTCCTAACTTTATACACATTGTTGTCCAAAGTACACAGCATACTATTCAGAGCTCTCGTGATTATTTGCTAAATTATCATTATCATCTGCTAAATTGTTTCAATATTTCATAAAGGAGGTACGTTGTGTAAAACATTTTAACAATGAAGGTGAGCAATGAAACTTCGTCCTTACAATTTCATATTTCACCTAGCCATTTTTATGATAAATAAAATCTGCAGTCTAATCCTAAGTCTGAATGTCTTCTAAAGTCAATGCCTGCTTGTGCTTCTCGTAAACCGTTCAATTTGTAAACATCAGCATAGCATTACAACTGTCTATTTTTGTTACACAGGCAGTTCTCGACGTTCTCTTTGACGACGCTATGTGTCAGGTTTTGAACACGGAGTACGTCGACCCTGATTGCTCACTAGACATCTTAGAGGACAGCGAATATGGAAGTTATTTGAACATGCGTCTTGGAATAAAAAAAAAGATTCCCTCTCCTGTAGTAGGTATTTCTACATTTTTAGAATTGTTATAGTATTTTCGTAGCATATTTGAGAACATTGTTTTAATAATAATAATAACAATACTACATAAATACAAAATAATAATTACAAAATTTGTACAGATCTCGGCAAAAATACTTGGAATGGAAAGGAATGGCGAATATACACAGGACGTAGGACTTGGCTGGACAATGGATATTTGTGAAACTTTAGCTGGTCCTCCTAACATTGCACATGTTTTTGTAAAAGCTCTCGACATGACTCCTGACAAGTGCCCTCCAGAACCGGTATGTCAACATCATGCAATAAACATAATTTTCGTAAATTGTAAAGTGTGAAAATTAACAAAACTAATAAGCAGAACAGGGAATTAACTCAACATTAGCTTTCATTGCTTTCTGCAACACAGCGGATTCAATTGTCGATATTTAAACTGTGATAATTTCGCAAAAAAAATTGTGGTGTCATTTTAAAACATGAAGACTCTATATTCGCATCTCGTGGTTCATTTTGTAGAAAGACGTTTGTATTCGATATGGTGTAGTTTTGAAGATTGAAGTTTCCTCTTTATAACGAGCATTCGGTAATGGATTTACGATTTTTTTGGCTATTTTATGGAACAGAAACGAAGAGTATGTTCGGTAGTATGAAGCCCTCATGGTGTAGCTTATATTATATTAATGTTAACGGTGCACTTTTCATTCAAAGCTTGATAAAACGGCTAAGGGAAAAATCGTAGAGCAAGTTTTAAGATGTCGTTGTAAAGAGGAACCTTAGATCTTCTAATCTTTATTTTGTTTTCATATTTTATTATTCTATTCCAGGGAGTATATGGAAATGAACATTTTGTTATTGACGAGAACAGTGGTCTTCCAGATTCAATTCCTAGTGGCAAGTATTTTTTAAATGTGACCATACTACACGAGGAAACGCCACTAGGAGTAGTCCGTATTTATATAACGATAATGTAATTTATTCCATTAGTGTGTTAATTATCGTAAAGCACATGTATGCAGTAATTAAGCAATAAATACGAGTCTGCAAATACAAAATGTAATTTATCTTGTTGCTCTTATTTTCTTGAACCTACACATGCATTATTTGTGTAATAAAACGTGATAACGGCAATCATTATTGAGTAAATAAACGTGCATCGTGTAAAGAAATTCTAATGAAACAGTATAAAAATATTCTTTTTCTTTAACATTCTTTTTCAAAAAACATTCTTATTCTTTATGGACACAGTTTACTGATGAACCTCAAAGTTATAAATCGACGAAATCTTGGCATTCTGAAAAAATCGCGATTTTCATAAAAAAAATTAATCTTTATCTATACAAAAGAAGCTTCTTTGGTAATTAATGGTGGTTATTTTATTGGGTCATCTACTATATATGTGTGAAATTTCAGCTCGATTAGTCGAATAGTTTTCGTTAAAACTTCGTATTTCGAATTTGTAATGTTAGGAATATATTCTGTAGATGTACGATTGTTGATTAATGGAAAAATTTTGATTTTTTTATCCTCTAAACCAGGATCCCCTCTTAAAGCATTGTTATCTATGAGACATAGAGATAAGCTTGATACCGTGATCGCAGCATTGCCGTTTCTCTACGATGTTGAAGTTGCTATAGTACCCTCTCGAGGGTAAATCGCTTCGAAATTATAGTTTTATAAGAACAAAAGTCGTTGCATGGTACGGTCGGACCTACCGGATGGGCAGACCACGCGATTTATCGTGATACCAATATTTACCCCAAGCCTGCACCGCTAGATCCCCGGAGGTTCAGCAACGAGGACCTCAGAGTCAGCAAATCCGGAGTCCCATCTAGCTGGTTTGGAAACGATTCAAGGAACTGCATCGGTAACGCCATGAAAAATGTCTTATTGCAACCAGGAATACCCTTGCATCGCGAAGCTATTGAACAAACTGTCCCGCGTACGACGAAACTTGTAAATTAAAATGGATGGCCCCTGTGTCATGGCTGAATTTCGTTTCGCCGAAAGTTACATATGTTAACGTCGCGGCTTTGTTTCCCGTCCCGAAACAACTGGGAACATACACAGCGTATTGTCAGCGTTTGCATTTTCGCGGAACGATGCGCAAAAAGTTTTTCGGCCTCAAAGCATTGTTGTCTTATTACTCGCTTGCTCTTCCTTTTGTTCTTCATTTTTAGAATGTTCTGCATAGTCTGAAATTTAACGCTGATCACTCAGAAAATATGCTGTTGAATACTTTTTGCAGAAAAGATTCCATGTGTTCGAGAATTAGCGTTGAACGCAATTTATTAGTAGAACGCGGATATTCATGTAAAATAAAAATTGCATAATTCAGGAGCCACATAGATGTTCATTGCAAAATGATTAATTTTAATCGGCGAAAATTGACTATTTTACTTGTAACTTCTTTCTCACAACAAATATCACATTTTTCAAAATAAAATGGAATACGGAAGAATTGTGAAGTTGCCTGCTTTCCAATTGTTTTCCGGTATATAATTGAAAACTGCCTCGTTCGAATATCGGACTTCGAATAACCATTTTCATAAATATGTATTTCGGGTTAACTGTTTACGTCGACGGAACAAAAAGACCGGCGCCCGCGCGTTTTCGATCTGAGAACGAAGTTACCGTGCGCGCAATCACGATATACTGTTAAAAGTTAATCATTGAATTACACAAAACTGAACGTCATTTACTGTTCTCATTTCTGACCGCAAAAACGATCGGCGTGTGCGTAGTCGCCCTGGGCTGAAAACAATGTCTGCAAACCGAACGTGTGATTCCACGTTGTACAGAGAGAAATGATAATTCGTGTTACGCGTTTGTTTTTCCACGTGTCCGCAATCGTCGGTGATTGTTGCGATTCTGCTTTGTTTTTAAACTCGGTTGCTCGGAAACGTTCGAGATTGCCGACGGAGGTTAATTATAATTCCTCGATATTGTAAAAGTAATGCGAAGCTTCGGAGAGATTGCAATTAATATAACGACGCGATGTCGCGGCACAATGAAAATCGGTAGAAGTATGACTGCATGTTTAGTTTGCAAAATAAAAAGAACAAAAAAAAAACTGAAATTCGGTGACGCGTTCTGTTTCGCAAATATTCGAATCAGGCTTTTTAATATATTGACCGTTCGCGACCTAGAATCGTGCGACACGAATCATCGACGCATCCCCACTCGCTCTCCAATTTGAATCAGTCGGCCAATAATAATTTAGCGAGCGACAGTTAGGGTAAATGCGTCCCACGGCGGATCAATTTACAATCTATTACAACTCCAAGAGGATTTCATCGGAGATCCGCATGACCACGTGAAACACAGGTATTCAATTTGTTCCGAATAATAATTAGTTTGTTGGCCGTTGAAAATATGTAATTGTTTATCGCGTTTTTTACCTTCTCTCATGTCGCAAATCCGAACATAACTGTATTCAGTTAACTCTGCATGTAATTACGTATCACGTAGGCATAATTTTCATTAAATTGAAATATCAAAATTCAATCATATTATTCAGTTAACGCAAAACTACGTCTTCACATATTATGCATTTATGATAATAATCAATAGATCAAAAGCAAAACAGTACAATCATCTACAGAATTTAAACATACATATATAAAGGAAATACATGTTTATGGATCTCCTGTGTCTTGCAATTAACAAACACAATTTTTATTTCGCATAAGAATCCCCAGATTATTTGTATACAATTTTTATGAAAAGGTAAACAAAGATTTAACAAATTGGAGAAGTAACAATACATTTTGAAAATAAAATTCGAAGCAGCGCAACGCGATGGAAGAATTTCTCCTGATAAGTAATACGAGTTGATTATCAGCTATCGAAGTTACCAATATCACCAGTTGCTATTAAAAACGTGACAATGCGTGCGTTTAAAGCCCCGTAAACCGTTTTATTGTTTATGGGACGCGGTGCATTTAAAATATTGAGTAGCTAGATAAGTCGTTATTTCTTGACGCCGATTATGGTCCCTCGACTCGGTTACAAAAGGGTCCACCTGAATGAGATGGGAAGTGCTACGTTCGTCACAATTACGACGAGGTTACTAAAAGTCCAAGAACGTCGACAATGGAGTGTTGGAGAAGGAAGTTTATTGCTTCCGCAATAAGATTCTAGGGTGCACGCTAAGAAAGAGGTTAAGTTCAAAATACACACTGGCCAGATGATGTGGGGTGCAAAAGGCATTCCGAGATATCTCGGCGAGATAATACAGCTGTTGCTGCTGCTGCTTTTTCGAAGAGAGAGAGAGAGAGTCCGCTTTAATTTTAACAGCAGCACGTCTTCAATCACTATAAACGATCTGTATTTCATTTCGGTATCAACAAAAACACTGCTCGAACCCACCTGATCTACTTATTAAGCACCATTTTTACATTTCCCGTTCGAATGTTGAAATGATTCAATCGCCGGGGCCATTAATATTTAAAGAACCCCATTATACTGCCCCTGGGAAAAAGTATTCGATCGAGCAAGCCGAACGAATGTCATTGTAATTCACATGTTTTGCATCGGCGATGTTTTCGTTTACAGCGAGGCAAATGTGATGATAAAACTCGTATTGATAATCGTGTCATGGTTATACACTATGTTATATTTACAGTAATTATTAGACTGCTTATTAACTACAATTTATAGCAGAAGAAACATTAACGCTAAATCTACCAAGTAAATGTTGCCTCATAAAAATGGCAACACTAAATTTAATTAGATTGCGAAATTTATTCCATTATTTTCCGTAAAGAAATGTTCGTAATTTCAATAATTGTAGATTATAAAATCATTGCGGCATTTTCTACCATTTCCATTTCTGGAGGTGGAAGAGGATAAATTTTTAATTGTTGTCGCAAAGATTTGGGGTGTGCGAGGTAGCGTTCGGTATCTATAGTGTTTGTCGCGTTCGCATTGAAAAGGGAAGTGAAGCGTTCACCAAAATCGACAGAGTTTGGACGCAGTGGATAAGTTCATCGCGTTGCGGATAGAGGGTGACAGGACAACCGTTTCCGGAATCGTGAAATATAGAACCAACTAGCAGAGTAATTATGCATCTTTTGGCACCGGCTATGCAAACTTGCTCAACTGTTATGCTATCTTTGCGAACACAACAATTATCTTCCAGCTTGATGACTCTAATTCAGCGACTCGAGTTTCCATTAGGGCCTCCCGGTTTTTACGAAACGAGCCTAAACACTGGTTTTATCGGGTGAATAAAATGCGAAGTCCGGGTTTAGATGCTGGAATTAATATCTAAAAGTTAACTAAACATTATTAAAATTTTATCAAAAATGTTAACACTTCGACTTGAAATCACCTCGAGCTGCTAAATAAGTTCGATGGCCAATTTATTTGTTATGGAATCGTATTTTCTGAAGGAAGATACTAAATGAAATCAATAATCTTTTCTTATTGCTTTGGTTTTATCCAGAGTATGATTCATATTTTTGTAGCTCCATGAATGTTAGATGAAATGGAGAATTCTCTTAATAATTTCATGCATGAGTCTTGATAATCTTATTGCAGTAATTTTTTATTTATTTGGTTTAACATTTGAAAAATGTGTTTTATATAAAGCAACCAAACTGAATCAATAACATTTAACATTATCTTGTGTAAAAAAATTTTAGTAATTCTCAAGTAAAATAAAAGTTAAATACAAATACTGTTATATGAAAGTTTATGTCGTATGCAAAGTACGTTTTTGATATTTCTAAAGCTTCGATGCAACTCATAAAGTATTAGAGTACAATAAAGGAAAAAATAAAAGTCATAGTGAAAGAGGAATGAATAGTAATATTCGTTTACATTTTATTTTCACGAAGGAAACGAGCCCGTAATGACGGTATGGATATTATTGATTTCTTACTCTAATCGTGAAACACCTCGACATGATATTGCAGAAATTATAAATAGAAGTTAAGAAGTAGAACGTGTATTTATCATCATTAAAGACTGGAAATCGCGTGAAACAACATGAAAACAGTTGCCAGGAAAATGTAGGACTTGTAACTTACCACTTCATTAACGATTCAATCTTCACTAATTTATTACTGCTAGATTTCCTATTACTGTTATTAAATATGTACTATACGTTTAAACGTACGCCAAGTTGATGTAGTCAGGGGCTTAAGTATAAAGAAATGAGCAATTACGAATCATTATATTATGTATTATGGGATTATTTACGCCTATGGCATGGTAATGAATTATTACGTTCTAACACGTGACTAATAAGTGAAGAAATTAGTCATCTACTGAACAGTTGGTTCGAAAAGTTTTTTCATGCAACTATTCAAATAAAATTATTTTGGTTATTTTCGGCATCGTAAATTTAGTATGGTATGTCGAGTATTACAATAAATTACTTTTATACGAAGTCTCATCAATTAATAATGCAATTACGTCATAGTTAATTATTTCACGTAGTTGATTGTTCATGTGTTGCAAAATTGTTACCATTTGTAATATTTTTGACATGTTAATGTAATTTAATACATTGGATTTGCGAATATGCAGGAAAATTACTTTGTTCGGTAGTACTTATTAATAATATTGCAAGTGATCGTATACAAGCTTGCATTAAAAAAACGCGTTGTTTTTAAACTTTAAAAGTATATACGAATTGTGTCGTTTCCATGCCAAAGTGTTCGTGAAAGTATTGCAAAATATTTCGGTTTCCATGATTGCACTCTTGCAGTGTTTTATAAAATGTTTGCTTAGGTTATCGATCAACTGCGGAATTTTATGCATTTATAGCACATAAAATATAATACCTCTGAAAATTTTCAATAAATAAGGCAGGACATAATTTAAAACCGTTCCAGTTTATTTTTAATTTAATGAAGGCATCAACGAGAGCGAAACAATTTCGTTCGGTTTCAATTCCTCTAAAATTGTCTATAAAATTCCCCGGTCTAGTGGTCGCAAACCAACTACGCCATTTATAGAAAATATGAACAGTTTCTACTCTATAGAGAGTATCGTAAAAAGAATATGGACAATGAATATGTTACCTTTATAGAACGGTCTGCCGAGGAACCTTGAATTTTTAAGATGGACGCTTTATTGGCAAATGCTAATGTAATTATAAATATTGAAATCATTATTACTATTTAAGATTAAGGTCCTCCTACCATTACACATGTTTTTGTAAAAGCTCTCGACATGACTCCTGACGTGATATGATGTTAACAACATGCAATAAACATAATTTTCATAAATTGAAAATTGTAAAAATTAACAAAACTAATAAGCAGAACAGGGAATTAATTCAACATTAGCTTTCATTGCTATTTAAGATTGGTAATATTTTCGTATAAGCTAATAAAAAACAAACAGATCAGTATGAAATAACTACTAGGATTGATAGTAGCTACATGTAGTAGAACTGCTCAATAATAAGTCCGACATGTGAGTAAAAGTGATTTCTAGAAAATCAAACATTGTGTAAGAAGTGTACAGCATTCGCAAAATATTAAACAAATATACACTCAGGTTTGAAATATATTAAATTCCCACGCAGTCACCTCTGTTTAAGGGGTTCCCGATCAAAAAGGGTGCCAACAGCCCCCGGAATTAGTCTTGACGTTCTCGCGCGCCGTTCCCAGTCCACAAATATCTTAGCCATTAATCTCCCAGATAACGAATGAATAGTAAATACGACGTTCGAGTTTCTCACACCATTTTCTAACATTTGTCTGTTCGTCGCGGGGTTGAACAAGGGGAATAGCCTGTAGTGATCACCGGTGGGGGCACGGAAAGGGAGTAGTATGAAAAGTGCTCGGAGAATGCTTTAAGCTGCCGCCGGAGGGTGGCGAAATCGCACGAATCGTACCGAGCCGAGCCGAAAGCTCGGTCACCCCTGTCAGTAGGCCTGCCGCAACGCAGCAGTGAGCGCGCCTTCTGCTCTGTGTGGGGACTGCGCGCTTCCTCGTTACCATTCTGACGATCCATGGTGGTTTTATTACCAGCAATCGTTGTCACAATCACCCCTAACACAGTGTTCAATCACAAAAACCGTCTCATCAACGTTACCACTCGTTCCAATCCCGCTGTGCTTCAATCAACCAGTTCTCATTATCCCAATCATCATCTTCCCTTTCGGGGACCCCTGTGACTTTGTTAACAACGTTTCTTCTAACAAATCCGTCAAAACCTCGTGGACCTGGTGGTAACTGAAGTGAGTGTAACATAAAAATAAATCTTCGATTTTTTCTTTTTCGAATTCGAAGTAATGCTTGTGACTTTGTTAACGTTCTGACAGAAACTATTCCAACAAATTCGCCGCGACTGCTGAACCTCGTAGACCCGATGGTAATGGTAGTGAATTTAGTAAAAATTAACAGTCTCCAATTTTTGTTCTTCGGAATTTGGAATACGTCTTTCCGGGCTGGTGCGTTTCGAGATGATTCGGGGTGGAAGGGCTGAGGTAGTTGAATGAGAATTTATCGTGATCCTACGCCTATGCACGGGAACAAGTGATCCCGTACGCGATCTTTCCGCTGGTAGATCGGCCGCGTTGGTTGCTCGCGTTTAGGGGCAATTTTCGCCCCGCGTTATCGCCAGCCCCGTGACATTTGAGTAAGCGCGGGGATTGGCAGTTTCGCACGACGTAGGATGTGCCCGATAGATTATGACACCATGAAACGATTCTGACGACAGTCCCGCACGCCTCCTCGCGATACCATCTGATGGGTCCTAATGACGCCGCTTGGGTGTTATCGTCAGCATCGCCGGGGACGTCTATTTCCATCGTTCGATTCCCGCGTCCCACGCGCGCCAGCCTGTTCTGAAAAAGACCGCCGTTACGTCATTATTGGTGAACGATGACAGGAACCCATCTCTCTCTCATCATTCTCTCTCTTTCTCTCTCTATATCACTCTTTCCCTCTATCATCTCTCTCTCTGTCTCTCTCTCTGCGAGTGAAGTGTAGTCGCGTATGAAGCGGCCGTTAATGGACCGTGGACGGAATATACGATTAGCCCGTCGAGCAGTGCCATTAATAACGACGAAGACGCTTTATAAAGATCGCACGCAATCCCACCGACGGGGGTGACGCTTGTTTAAAAACAGGACGAGACCCTCTGCACTGTCAGTTACGTTTCGTGAATGAACTTGGATGGTTCACCGTTACCATCCGCAGGACACCTAGCCGAGACTAGCTAACGACGAGCACGTTGTGAGGGTACACAGAGCTAGCAGTGTGAAATTATTGTGGGGTCTAGTTCATGTTATTCGTGATTGAACTATTACGGTTTACGGGCTGTGATTTGCAGGACACCTGGGCTGGTTGGCGAGAGTAGCTAATGACGGGCATGTTGTGAGAGGACACAGCTAGTGAAATTGTCGTGATCAGTTGCGTTCTTGTTTCGTGAATCTGTTACCTAGGCTGGCTGGTGAGAGTAGCTGATGACGGACATGTTGTGAAGGGACGCAGAGTTAGCAGTGTGGAATTATTGTGGAGTTGCACTGTTGCCCAGACCTATCGCGAATCAACTCCGATGTTTCACGATCTGCTACCCAGGCTAGCTAGATCCGAGGAAAGTAGCTAACTGATGGACATGTTGTGGAGGGACACGGAGCTAGCGGTGTGAAATTATTGTGGGGCTAGTTGTCGTTCATGCTGTTCGTGAACGAACTTCCTTGGTTCACGGTTGCGATCTCCATGGCACCTAGGCTAGCTGGTTCCGGTGAGACCAGCTAATCCGTGATGGACATGTTGTGAGATGACACAGCCAGCGGAGTGAAATTATTGTGCCTAGTTGCGCTACCGTTTTCGTGAACGAACTCCGACGGTTCTTCTACCCTAGGCTAGCTGGCGATTGCAGCTATCTGACGGACATGCTGTGAGGGGACACCGAGCCAGCGGTGAGAAATTATTGTGGGGGAAGCCAAGTGTACTGTGAAGTTCGGTGTCGGCGTACGCCGTCGGAAATCTCCCGAGTCTCCCTCGGGGGGAGGAGGAGGAGGATCCCGAAAACGGGATCCCAGGACCGAATTCATTGAAACTTATCAGCAATCCCGACCTAGTTGCTGTTCGCTGAGGGGCCACGGTGTCTGAACGTGGTGGGGGGAGCCAGGTTAAAAGGATTCGCCCGTTCGGCTTTACACGATCGCAGGATGAAGGGGATGCTTCTGTTGATGAGCATGATGGTTCGATTTGTCGCGGCGGAACTTCTCCTCGACAATGTCGACGTGCCAAGTAAGTGATCGAAACTCCTGCTACTCTCCGGTTCGACTGTGATTTCGCGGACGGTTAATTAAGGCTCTCGTAGGGGGTAGGGGTGGGGGAAGGTAATTGTCCTAGCGATCAAGAGGATCGGGGGAACATTGTAGTTTTCATTCCCGGGGAATACGAGCAACCGGGGTTGGGTTAATTCGGAACGAACGTGTTTCGTTGTATCGCCGTTACTCGCCGGCCAATCTGTTCTGGAATTCCTATTCAACGCGAGCGTCCAGGCTAGCATTACCTGTCAAAACGTTACGTTGAACGGCCGGCGCCGCGAACGCAGCAATTATGCCACCAATTAATGGGGAAATGCTGGCCGACGTGACGTCAGTTATTCATAAAGACGCTGTCGACAGGATCATAATCGTTGCGAACCGTTTATGCCCCCTCCCCTCCCCGGCCGCGATGAAGTTATCTACTGTCGACGGATACGGTTTTAGGCGGAGCAAAAAAGTTTGCTTGTTTATTATCGACTCCGAGGTTGACGGACGTGCAGATGGTATATATTGTTTCGCGGGCAACGTAGGCTGCGTTTCCGTGGCCTACGACATCGGGACTGCACCGCAGCCGCCGTTTATTTAATCGATGTATTATGCAAATTGACATAACGGCTACACTTCGGATGCAGTAATCGACCACCATCTCTCGACTGATTCACAATGGAACAATGTGTACGGTGAATAATTGGCAGCAGCGGGCTCCAGCCTCGAAATCAAAGCTACCGTACTTCCTACGCGGACTTCGATGATGAACGGCCAACGAGGTTTTGAAGATGTGTTTGCACTGTCGAACCGCGTCTACTCCATCTTTGATATCTAAACACGCTGCGTTACGCGTACTAATTCGTTTTTGTTTCAAACAATTTCGCCCGACGTGACAGGTAGAAAATCGAAGAAACACGTTTTCGTCTCTGGAAACATTGAAAAGTTTGCCATTACATTGAGATTATTCAGTTTGCAGTTGATACAGACGATTTTTATTTTCCAGAAAAATCCTCGATCTGTGCACAACTTTTGAGGTTGTCTTTTGAGAAATCCATTAATATTTAATTAATTCAAAATGAAGAGCTTATGAGACGAGTGAACACAAGGTAAAACGTGTACGCAAGTCTTGGAATGTTTATTGTCATCGTGAATCTTTCATGTTATTGTCAAAGATATTATTCCGAGCTCGAACAACGGAACGAGTTCGCAATCGAGAATTGAACGACCGGCCGACTTAATTATTCGAGAAAATTGAACATATAAATTGCTTTTAAGCAGCGTGTTTAATAAACCCGATGATTAATCCATTACACGTTGATTGGTTCGGATTTACCTACCTCTTCGGAGTAGTCGCGGGAACGGGAATTTTGCGAAAATTAACGTAACGCAGAATAATTTCGCGACGATTGAATTCTGGCGATTACTGTGGCTTTGTTTCACCTGAATGTGCTCCCAAGTAAATATGAATCAAGTATTGTACCCGTCGTGGCGCCGCGCTAGCGTTTCGTGAATGGTTCCTAATTTCGTCATTTTCAAAGGGCAGAAACGTATCGTTTGTTTCTGCGGAATAACTGATTATACGTAATCCTTCTGACGTTTAGCGAAACAGAATCCAATTTCATGGGGCGGAGAGGCTATTGAGTACAACGGAGAATGCATGCGTTCTCTTTTTATTACTATACTAATTTTTGTCGGAAAAATTAGAACACTGTTTAACCAGTTTTCGAGGCCGTTTTCGCACGAATTTTTAGGAATTTTTTTCAGAAAAAGTACTGGTCCTTTTGCATTCTGATTTCTTACACATACGGATTGGTATTAGAAGCACGTATGCGATCCTTTTTTAAGTAAAAATAATCAAAATAACATGAGCTATATATCTTGTTTATAGAGTATGTCTTATTCGTACGATAGTTGAGCTGGTCGTTTGTCACACTGATTATTAACTCGAGAAAATAATATTGTTTTACCTCGTGTATAGAATGTGCTAATAGCCCGATACGTGAGCGATTTAAGAAATTAGTATGCATTGTAATTTTATTTGCAACGGATCGTTTTTTCTAGTTCCATCTAATCATTTTTCTTGGCACATTATTATCCTACCGTTTATAAAAATTGAAGATAAATAATTGTACTTCTGTGGTCATCGCAATTTTGTGTGAACCTCAACAATTTGTGCCGAGTAAAACAATCTAATAAAATCTTTTGAGTGTTTGTTATTTAATCCCCGATTGGTGAAAATTGGTTTCATTCTGTTGCAGGATTACGTTTCATCGGAATTTACACGAGTTATTTATATTAGGGCCAACAAGAGAATTAAGAGAATTAAAATTAATATAAACGGTCGAATAATGAGGCGCGCAATGCGTTTTATGTATTTCAGAATATATTTTCGTACAAATATGCGATTTCATTGTTCGAAAGCGCCGCTCTTCCGCTCGAAAACTGTCACGAAATCGTCGGTGCTCTTCTCTGAATGTATGTTTTGCATAAAATTGATTTTATTTTACGGTAAAAAAATTCTTCACACACACACAGAGAGAAGGGTGACAGTTTCACGGCGACCGAGGACAGTGACAACATTGCGTAATAATTTGAGAGGCGAAAACTTTAATTTCTGGTGCCACCATATGTGATTGTTTAAGCGAATATAAAACATGTGGATGAAATATGCAGCCAATAAAGTATTTTATTAAAACACTAACAGATATGACTAAATAATAATTTTCAAAAAAATTAATTTGAACGTCCAGTCATTCTTAGCATTTAAAAACATATTATAGCATGAACATTCTAAGAAGAGCTTTAAACAGAGAAACTTCGTCTCTCGATAATGTTTTATTCGAAGCGATAGTATTAATAATCCGGTGATCCAATTTTGTTATTGACCGGCGAAAAGTCGGTATTATACTTTATCGGTTTCTTATTATTTTCTTTCACAAAATTGAAACGCGTTCCAGTGTTATATAATAACTCTTTATTCATTTTTAACGTCTAAAGTATTGCCACTTTATTATATTAAAATTGATTTTTGACTTTTGATGCATAAACGATTGCACGAGTTTTTTGAACAATTTTAAATTTATGACATTCTGCACAATCTAAATGCGTAAAATTTTGCAGTAAAGTTTTTGAGGAAAATTGGAAAGAAATTATTATCTCGGTACTATATTAAAATTCTCTTTTCAGTTTTTTTCGCAAATATTTTTTCTCAGTTCTAGCGACGAAGGTTCCATTATATTTTGATAAACAATTGCGCGGGCATCTCGGATGATTTTAATTTCGCCATGTTCCGGCGCGATCTAAGTGCTTGCATTACCGTTTTCATCTTGAATGAAATGCGTCGAGTGCAAATTCTGCATTCCGCGAGTACTTCTTGATTTGGAATAACAGGACAACAACAGGTACAAACCGCCGTGGAAGTAATAGCGTGAAGAGATGACGCTTCCCTCAGGACGATGTTCACACGGTGCAGGCACTGGCTACAAAAATGCTTTTAATGTTCGCTGCTCGAAATGGGGTTACGTTCTTTTGAATTTTATTCCATTTTTAATTTTATTCCCTCAGCGACACGGATACGTAGCCTCCTACGCATTGGATAGAATTTTTGTATGAATTTCGTTATTTCCAGTCGCGTGTTACATTCGCGAATGAGCGCAAATTTCATTAAGTTGTTTCCTAATTTTCTCGAATAAACCACTTCAATTTTAATCCACATTATTCGCTCATTTATTAAACAGACAATATTCTAATATTTTTCAGCAGGTTTGCGACACATGTACTGGTATCTGTGCAGAGATTTTATTCAAATTCAATGAATTTAACGTTTCAAAATCGTCTCGCTGCGTTTCAACATTGTTCGTACATATTTCAACGTTTTCAATGTTATATTAAAAATATACTGATACATGTGGGAGAATATAAAGAATTTTTTCACGTAAAAATCATTCGTACAACTTTCACGGTTAGAACAAACGGAATTCTTGAAACTAAAAATCTGAATTTTTGTCGAAATTAAAATTTCAAAAAACCTGGGGTGACAGATAAAAAATTCTAGAAAATCTACAAAAGATAGAAATTGTTTATTGGAATGGAAAATCGGTGTTGGACAGAATTATTTAACCCGATTCATGTTTTTTTTCACTAATTTGATTGTATTTACGTCGATTGCAACAGAATTTTTGTTCACGTCGATTTTATTTATTCTTGTGTGTTACGTGTTTGGAAATGTTTACAGTTGAAAGATTACCAAGTCAGCGTTCACATAAAAATATCAACTGACCCATATATGTTCACTTCCATAACGCGAAACCACTGTTTATATGGGTTGTACATACGACCTCGATTCAAAGCTCGGATTGTCTTTTCAAGTTGCAGACACATTATACTAGAGTAAACACTAGAGTCTACATTGTACGGTGCAGTGCTTACTGTAAGTAGAAGCAGTCAGAAATGGTCATGCATCAGACAAGTTGCGTTGAATAGTTGATGCGTCCATCAAGTTTTCAAATTGGATCTTCTTGAAAACGGGATCTAGATTATTAAAGGCTTGCTTATGTGCTTCTTAGCCACTTCTGCGTGCAATATCGTTAACATTTTATTATATCATCGGCGAGGTGAACATTATTTAGAAACAAATTGTATGTTTATGAAATATAGTTTTCTCGTCGCTTATTCTTTTATTGAGTCATGCACTTAGTTGTTAGTCTATTTTATCCATGATGTTTTTTAAACCAGAAAAATATATAAAATATTTTTCATAAATAATGCGACTTAAAACAATACAAAAACATAATCACAAGTGTTCTACAATCAATTCTCGCTGTATGTCAACAAGACGGGTCTTGCCAGCGTCGGGTATAGTTCGGGAGACATAACCGAGCAGAGTTATGTTTACACTCCTCGGCGTTCGAGGCCTCTCGTGCTTCAGAGCCCCTCACGAGGTATACCCCGCGGTAGTGGGGATAATCCCGCGACGTTTATCATGTAGGCCTTGGCGACATATATAGAGAAATCACTGTATATATTTTTTTCTTCATTATTATACAATCAAGTATAAATAAAAGTCTAATGACTATGATTATGTTTGTATTTCACCTTTGAAAAATATGAAACAAAATTCGTACGATTTACGAGACGACCTAATATAATTTCCGTTGTTTCACTATCGTTTCTGCGAAGGTTGCAATATTTCTGTGGAATTCAGTGTTTCCAGAACTGACAAATTACAGTCATAAACACGAAGGTTTACAACATAATGTATGATAATATGTATGTAAGATATCTTGAGAACTCGCGTTGGTTTACGCAGAGAATGCACTTGTATCGTCGAACTTTTCTAATGGTTTGCGGTTAGACGTTGTTTTCCTCAAAAAACTTGCTTCGTAAAAAGTTTTAACGACGTTATTACATGATAACGGATCAGAGCGTATTTTTCCCTGAAAAATACCTTCAAGGTACTTCGAAGATTTATAGTGCAGCCAAAACCGTATTTCTTTTACTTGCCATAAATCAAGTTTAGAAGATGAAAGTGCCCTTCAAAGTTTCATTCCTCTGATGATATAGGGAAAGTTATCGACCATAGGAGATATAGGACTGTAGGAGATGTATTATTACACGAATGCTTCATGGGAACATTAACAATCATAAGCAGACTGTAGATCTCTATGGTGTAAAATGGTGTAAAATAATATGAAGTAATATAAAATAGTTTAAAATAGTACGAAATAATATGAAATACCGGTCCGAGAATTTGGTAATTAATTCTTGCGCGAACCCAGTGACCCAACACTGATTAAAAAAATTAATCGAGATGGAAAATATTGCATTCAAGAATTAATTAAAAAGTAGTATATCAATGACGTGCCGTAAAGGAGCGCAGGCGGTACGGAAAAAGAAGTGAAAGACGGGATAAAAAGTGCAAAAAAGCGGAGAATCGCTTGATAAATCTTTCCACGGGATTTATTAAGCAAATATCGCGGGAGACAAAAAGTATTTGATGGCCACGCTATCGTGGAGAGGGGTCGGTGTTAGTAATAAAAAATTTCTAAACAGAGAAGCCACGGTTCCGGCCGCAGAAAAGAACGATAAAAAAATACGAAGCTATTCGAATGAGTTGAAACCAACGGACTGATAGGCGGCGCGAAAAAACATGAAGCCCGGCGCATTTCAGAGTTCGGCGAGGTTAACGAACGGGACAGTGGCAAACTTTTGCCCGAGAACCTGCCGACTGAAAATTTTCCGCGAACTACGCCCGAATTGTGACCAATGTGTCGAATCGACCGAGCACTAAGATACCCAGCTGTGGATTTTTCGATTGTTGTTGCGAAACAGCTGTCCTCCCTCCGACGCTGCTGCCTCGAATTCGCATTGTGTCCAGCGACGATTTACCTAACTTTCACCTAACGTCTTGTCAATGAAAACCTGTTAATCGACACTCTAGGTTCGGACAATTAATATCATAGCCTAGATCTGGAATAGCTCCTTCTTAAAAAGTATCTGTCTATTGCAAATTTAATCGATACCCACTTTAAAAAACATATGTGTAAACATTCTTACGAATAAAAACCTATAAAATAGCAAAAATATAGCCTGCATTTTTCATAAATTGTTTTCGACGATCATATTAAAAAATTAAATGCACAGAAATTGTAGGAGAACAAATTTTATGCGTCCACAATCGTTTAATAATTTTAAGAGGAAGAACAACGGTGTACAATTCGATTGAAAATTAAAATAATAAATAATGAAATGAGGTTTTTGACAAAAGATCTCTCAGTTAAAATACGACTCTGTCTTTTCAATGCAGTTTCGATTGCGTATTCGATTAAAATGTTTTTAGTCTTGATAATATTTCTATCAAACGAATTTAACGCTTTCCTCAAGGTTGCTTTACAGTCAGTATCTTTCATTATACATCGATGTGAATGATATTCACACAAGCATCAAAGTGGCAAAATCTCGATTCTTCCAACGAATCATATTATTCGTATTCAATTATTTGATGTCATTCTCATAAATATTTATCGTGACGATATTCACGGCGTACATCAAACAAATTATTATACGTAATTAATACCTTAACCTTAACCGATGCCGTTTGCAATGACGCGTTGCAAAGCAAAAGTAGAATCTGTGGAAACTGTAATTATATTTCGAATGTCCGAGAGATGACAATATACATTTTATGTTATTATCGTGACATATAAAGACAACGTCAGTGAAATGTAATGTTATTCGGCGAAAAAGTATTTAAAAAACAATGTTCACCCTTAACAATAATAATATTTTAATTCACACAATAAAGAGACACAAAATAGTAATTTATATTTTATTTCTGCCTGCTGAACAGGAAGTGGTTAACATTTAATCGCTCGAATTCTATTTTCAAATCGAGCACGAACTGCCGCAATCATCTGACACTTTGAATACGCATAATAATATCGTTATTATCACTTCGTGGATCGGCACTCTCGCGCAGATCGTAAAGCACGGCTCCGCGCTCGTTTTTTCCATTTGTAGGTTAGTTTCTTCTCGTGCAGGAAGTAAAATAAAATGTAGATTCGAGCAAGTTGCCGACGATCGATCTTCCCAATGGATACCAGGCCCGGCTTAGCCAGTAATGGATTTAGATGGACTTCGGAGTACGATCCCGAGTTTCGTTGCCAATGCTTTCCATGCAACCGGAAACTTTGAAAAGCGACCCGATCGTTCGCCGGACTTTTAAAAATTGCAACGCATTAGCCGCTTCAAAATTTCCTCAAGACCACCCGCGTGTGCACGCCGCTACAGTGAAACGTAAAAACCCTTTATTGCCTTCGCGCCCATTTATGTTGCATAATGCGGTCAGCCGAAGTTAGCAGCTTAATTCTATATACGAACTTCTGTCGTTCGAAACGATCGAGTTTTCTGAACTGTGTCTTTCGTATCACTATTTCCAGTGGCAAAAGATCATAAAAATTAACAAGAATGCACCTATCCACATTTTGAGCCGTTCTGTTTATACATCTAAGGATATTTTGTTGAATAATTCCTCATGCACCGTTACAATCTCAATGAAAAGTATTCATGAAAATGGTTCCCACGTTCAATATAAAAGTAACTACAATTACAGACGCTTGGAGTATTTGTTTAACACTAGGTTTACGGGCGACTAAAAGTGGCTATTTTACATTGCGTTGTGAAAATAAGAAAATTATAGTTATTTAGATTTTCTACTGAACAATTCTTCGCAAGTGTGTCCTTGCACAATTAATAATTGTAAATTTAAAAATTTCTGAACCGTCATTTTGACGGTTCTCGCGAATCTATTGTTAACCCTTTGCACTCGAAGCTATTTTAACTCGAAAACGAAACATTTCCTCCGACTTAGAATATTTCCCTTCTATATATTTTTAGTCGTGTTATACATGCGAAAATGTTGCAATTTACTCGTACAATACCGAAGTGTTTAGTAATTTATTAGATACAAACACATTTAATAATGTTAAAAAATATTTTGAATACAGCAATTTTTAGTGGCGCCTTACAGTCGCCATTCGAGTGCCAAGGGTTAAATATCGTTTTGCCAGGAGCGTACGAAGAAAATCGCGTTTGAAGAAGTCGCGAGAAGTTCGAAGCGAAATACATTTGCACGCGTGCGAACGATCGGAGCTCAACTTGTCGAATCGGTTATTCCGTATGGGTCGTATCAACGAGAGATAAACAAGCGACACCGCAAAATTGTTGATCGCTCATAATGCCGGACAATATGCAATAAATCCGAGCGGAACGACCGTACTTCTGCCGGAGGCGAGCGCGAAACAAACGACAGCCGCTGGAAAAGGGTGGAACAACCGTGGCAAGATAGTCGCGTCCGAATTTCACCGCAATTAAATATCAAAAGCGACAAGTCACCGACCCCGCGCGTCCATCCATTATGGTTCTATAGTTAATAGCGGCGTCGCAATTGCCGTGCGTTTCCAGCATATAATCAAAGCAAATTCCCGATAACCGGTATAACGATGTAAAACGGACACAAGGCGACCGTTTTATTCCATTATCCTTTAAAACAGGAGTAATAACTCCCCCGACCACCTGGCCCACCATCCCGCAACGCCCACCCTCTCTCCACCCCCCTCGCCCCCCCATCGATACAGAGTAAATTGCTTGTTTTATATGCAAATCTCTTTACTCTCTTCACCGTGGTCAGAATTATAGCCCCGCGATAAACATGCTCCGCGATCCATCCGATAATCTGCAATCGGGGGTGAGAGAGGCGGGCGTCAAACATCAGAGGCCAGCGAAAATCAGTGTACACACAGTGTTACGGTGCTTTTACGAGCGCGTGTATTACGCGTTCTGAAATTTCCATCGCGAAAATGGGGGGCCATCGATGCCCGGTCAAACAGCGAAATCGTTTCTCCGATTGCTTCAAACGTTGCTTTGCTACACGAACCAGGGGTAATGCTCCTCCCTTTTAATTTTTGATAGCACGACAATACCGTTCAGCGGAGAACCGTATGACTTCTTGCGTCTACCGGAAACAAATTCGTTGTATACTCGAAATGTCCGATTTTTAATAAGGTTAAACGAACACAACCTTTTTCCGAATAAAAATAATTACATTATTACGAAATAATAATAATAATCACGATTGAATTGATTCAAATCTTTCCGAGATTATTTTGGAAAGTATAATGCATTTTAGGTGGTTGTAAGTAATCATTAAAATTCATCTTTTCCTGAGAAAAAGGTTGCGAACGAGCATCGCTACAGGAATAATAATACTTAATCTAATCTTCGGTCCAGCGCGACGGAAAAGATCTCGTTCAAAGCGACATCAAAGTGTCCATTGTAGGCTCTGACGGGCCCGGGCAGATTTGAGAGCGAAATAGAGGAATGACGTGAAGCGTAAACAAAGCAGCAGTTAATTGGACACATACCTTTCTCTGCTAACAGCGGCGGCTCGTGCTCTACAAAGATAAAGTGGCTCGGTTCGAGTAATAAAAGAGAGTTTATCGGCTGTTCCCTCTTTCTCGGGGCAATCGCTACGAAGGAATAATCATTCAGTCCGATCAGCGGTATATCCCGATACAATCTTCCTTGCCTTTCCGTTTCCCGGAAAGTCACCCCGCTTAAAAAAAAGCTTTATCGAACCTACCCGGGAGGTACGTTATCACCTGGTTTTTACGCGAAGATTCACTAACTTTCGGATATCGGCAAACAGGATCGCAATCGGCGGATGAGTGCATTTTGGACGGCCGCGTTTTTTAGCACGCGCATACCCTAATCACGATCCGACCATCGTAATCAAGATCGTCGGGGAAGTTATGCCGCGGGACGTATCTCCAAGAACACCGATTTCACGATGACAGACCGATATGAACTTGAAAGTAAAGCACGAAAGCAACCGTGGAAGCCGTGATAAAGCAACCCTTCCCCCTACCACCCCCCCCCCCACAAACACACACACAGCCGCGGAAACGAGGATCTTGAAATACAACTGACCTACAAAAAACCTGCGGACGGCGAACGTGTCCGCACAAACCTAGTTTCGTTAATGATTTAGGGACCCGTTTACCCTGATCCTATCTTTATGTCGACGAACGAACTGCGTATCGCCTGTGGAACATCAAGATCACCCTCCGATTGCCTGTGTAAATACTAGAAATCAAACGTTTTATTGCACGAGGTTAATACGCTACCAAACTGTGGATTTTTAAGTGAAATAATATTCGGATCGAACGCACCAGAGCAAAGTAGACATTTTCTTTCTTTCCTTAATCGTTTTAAAATGTTAACGCTTCATCATCTGCTCATTCGTTTAATCTCTCTACTGTTTTAAATTTCACCTATACACGCTTTTGTCACGAACACATAAAATCCGCATTTACGTGTTATACAATACCAGCGAGTATTTGATGGTTATTGAAAATTTGCAATTCGTAGCATTTCTTAATCAAATTTTTAATAGCAATAGCAGTTTGGCATGATTGCAGAGTTAAACAAATTTTGGAATCTGTGTTCAGGCTCTAGCAGTTCTTTTGGAATAAAAACGTTAAAATATGGTGAATTTCAAAAAATTTTTAATACATTAGATATATTTTTATTTATATATTGTACCAGCATACTAACATTTTCTTTCCTCGCTTATTTTATGTTTTTCACTGACCTATTTAACACAAATTCGATCTGAATATTTTTCGTAATTTTTCTGACTTACGTATTTCATATCCTATTTGCACTAAAAATGGGAATACAGGGAAACTGACTATAAACTCCGCGCAAAATTAAACTTTAAAACGTGTTGGAACAAAAATTAGATGGGGAATATTGTTCAAGATTATTATTTAAAATTTTTCAGCCTGTTTTTTCTATAGCCCAGTCATCGTGAATTTTGATCGTGGAGCAAATAAGCTATCGGGAGAAAAATTCGGCGCGTTTTAATCAGCGTTGTTATTAAATCAAAATTCTGAATGCAACGAAACTTTGTGTGCTCGGCACGATGAATAATAGAGCGTAATAAAGTATGCAACGAATAATTATGTTTCGGCGAGAACTCACTTTGACGAGATGAAATCAACCCTCAATGTTTGCGCACGTTTTTTGATTATACGCTCGTAACGGTAGAGGATAGACCAAAAATCATGTGCATACAAAATGCTCGGGCTTTTTTTCATAAATTTTTCTTCATAAATTATTTGTTATTTTTTGTATGAATATTAAGTAGCGGTGGATAGAGACAAGTGTTTCATGCAAAAATTCTCATTACCAAGGATCTACCGAACTATAACAGTGTAATAATCTTTCTAGTACTTTATTAATTTTGTTATTGCATTTTCATTGAACTACTCTTTATGCTTTTTATTAGTACCTCTGGTTTAGAAATGTTTGGCTCACTGTCACGCGTTGTTAACAATTTATAATTGCTTTGCTTTTATTAAATCAAGAAATGTTCAATGTATAGACGGATTTGATGTATTTATGACAAAACATGAATAGGTGAAACACAAAACTGCAAAGATATTAGAAGAATATTACTACATTATTTGTGAATATCACTACATGCTTGTACTCATTAAAATTATTAAACGAAAAAGAACATTGTTATCTGTCTTCTGTTTTTTTTTTTCACAATTGACTTAGAAAATTTATTATACAATGATTTTCGACAACCAGTCGTGGATAAAAGTCGCCGGAGAGACCGTTTACTTTTTATTCGGAATTTTGTTCATAACTCTGGGAAAAAAGCGTTTGCGACAGTGGAATAAACGAAAGGGCACTTTCTGGTTTCATAGTTACGTTAGAACTTTCTGTTTATGCGCACTCCGGCCGAGATTTATGTTAATTTTACGATTATCGCGTGCCGGCACCGCGGGAAACGGGCGAGTGAAGTCCGGATTTGGAAATTAAAGTAATAAAACGACCCGATTGTACAACTTTTACGCCACATTTCTAGTCAATTTATAACTGTTCAAGATTAGTTTTCCCCCGAAAAGTAGCGGATTTCCAGGGCTTATTCAAAGTCTTAACGGGGCACGGATTCGATGATTCCTCTCAAAGAGAAGTTCCTCGGTCTCTGCCAACATCGTTCGCTACCCCCTCCCCCCTAACCCCTCTCCCCCACTCCTTTCCCTCTCCTCGACAATGCACTTTCGCGAGAAAACAGCGAGAGGGACGGAAAATGAGGCTATAAATGCAAAGCAATAACGACGGACGGGGGAGTTTCCCCTCCTAGAGCAACGTCGCGCAGGACGTTTACCGGTTGAAGGACTTTTTGCATTCCATCTTCCACTGTGATTGCTGAGCTGTTTGTCTGGAAACGCCGTTCGTACCCGGCGTGCGCTATCTTTTACGCGCCACGGACCATATTGCATTTTTCCATCCCGTCTACTCGAAACTCCGGATTCCACGGTTCCTTTTGTCGAGAACCCGTTCCCCCCTCCCCTCTCCGAGTCGAGATTAGCAGACGCGTAACCTTCGGCGGGCGTACACGAGGAAACATTTTCGCTACGCGAATTTATGCGTCAACGATCACCGCCGACTTTGCGCGTCGGTTCTTTCGTGAACACGGAGATGTACACTGAGTTCTTTCCTTACACTGTGTATATACGTTCTTTAAGAAAACCGTGCACAAAACTTAACGATATAAGATCCGAGATACGCACAGTGGTTCCGATAAGTATTTATTTGAGCATCAAATTTGATATTCTCGGACAATCGTCGATATCGAACCAGTAATCAATTTCTATTCGTCCGCAGAATAGTAAAACCGTGAAAATTTTAGGATACAGTGTTTACTCTATACAGGGTGAATTCGATAAAGCAGGACACCTAAATATCTCCGTTACTTTTCGTTGTACAAAAAAACTTCGTAGGACAAAGTTACACTGTTTGAAGGGCCACATATAACGGTGTAAGGAAAAAAAAATTTCAAGGTCATTTTTATGAGATTTCAAGGTTATCGATGTTTTTTTAAATGGAATGATATATGTTCGTTAACGTAATGTTGTAGCTGACAAAATGACGAATTCATCCATGTAACATAATATGTCCTACAAATGACCTTCAACCTAGAAAAATGGAAAAAATAAAACTCAACGTGTAAGATTCATTTGCTTTATTTCTGTTACGCAAAATGTTGAAAAATATTCCTTTATCGAATTCACCCTGTATATGTCCCAAATGCCTGGCCTATGAAAGTCTCTAGAGCTTTGCTGTGCTTTACTACGTTCGGCGTGGATCAAGGAATAGTATCTCCTGGCCGATATATGTCTCTGGCTAGACCCATGTTCTGGACAAATATCGAGTAAACACTGTACCGTGTTACTCCCCTAATTAAACTTCAGGCAGGGAGAAACGAATTGCCGTTCGAATTTCTTGCAACTGCGTCCGAGATACTAATCTGGCGCAAAGAACCGCGGTCTGTTTATATATTGTAGAGAGAGAGGAAATATTCTAAATGAAGGAGAAGCTGGTAATATTTCATCATGAAATTTTCATTTGTCTTATACCGATAGCGCGGTGTTAGGATTGAGGAGCGGTCCGGACGATTGTCATATCGTTCGACGATTGTTCCGCTAGACAGGGATTATTGAGATTAATATGACGTCGCAGTGCGGTGAATAGAGACGTTAAATTAAGTTGTTCGCGGAAGAATGAAATTGAAGCTAAGAGAACACGCCGAGATTCACGGAAGTTGAAGATGAATACTTTATCTCGAGACGAATCGGATTTCAAAACGAAACGGACCAGATTTAAGGAGGCGTCGTCGTCGTCGTCGTCGTCGAGTCGAGCTTTCGATTGTTTTCTGTGGGAGCGGTATAAGGATAAGAAGAAAGCAGATTAAGACCGAGAGCAAAACCCAGTTTTACGGTTTGTTGTGGGAAACGCCGGGAAACGAAGAGGAAATATTGGACACGCGATACGTTCTACTTTTGTCGCTGAAGAAACGCTACACGCTCGGTAGAAATAAATTGATGATGCAAGAACGTTCCAATATTTTGAGGGTCAAATATTTTGACCCTCGGATTATGCCGGAGTCAGTTCTGACCCACACCGATATTTCGTTACAATTATCTTTCGATATAAGACGATTGCTCGGGACCGGCTTTCGTCGTATTTCGAACGAAGAAGAAGAAGAGGGGATAGCGATTTTCTTATTTCGAAATCAAAAGCGTCCTCTTATATCGGAATAAAATTGTACATATTGACGCTCGCTCGAGCTTATCCCCACCGCGACGGGTCACGAATGACTGCAGCATAGCACACGGAGGGTTAAACAGAAGTTGAATAAAAATGCAACAATAGTTCCAATAATCCAATGATTTTCATCTTTCGTTAATTTTAATAACTAGAAGACAATGTAACAGTGTTTCACTGATGAGAGAAGAAATTGGATATTTATTGTGTACCTAGTTTCATGCTTAAATATTGGTTACAAAAATATTGAATTTTATTTCGTCTTAAAAGAAAGCTGTAATATTTAGCATATTTTGTTTGAAGTCTAACTCGTTGAAAAAGAAACTGGTAAATGTTGATAAAAACAGATGTAACAATATTAATATGTGGTTTCTGTTGAAGCCACCCGTCGCGTGGAATTAAACTGCACACGGTTGTCGATGAAATCAGCACCGCGGAGTGTTACAGCTGTGCTGTTGCGAGTGCTTGTTAAACAACTCGTTAACTTGTACCACGGACACCACAGAAGGATGTAAGTGCCGATTCGGATTTACACTTCATTTGTACGCTACACACGAGCCGGTATCGTGGACTCGCTGCAGAAACTTGTTTGGTGAACACCAGAAGGAGCTGGATGGACAGAATCGTTGAATTTCCCATGGACTTATGGTTGCCAAATCTGGCCGCGGTCTTCAGCTGAACCTTATAGTTGAATTAACCAACAACTTTTCTATACTTCTCTCAAATGTGAAATAATGTTTTATCTCTTAAGTGGACCTTCAAAATGTACTGTCAAAATGTAATGGTTCAATTAAATTATATTTAATATTCAACTGTACCGCAATGGTAAACAGAAATGTACAAGAAAAGTTTCATCTAAATCCACAAATTATATTGTTAATAACTACACATTAAGTAATCATTTGCAGAATAGTTTAAGCTCCAATAGTTTATCCCCAATAGTTTAATATAATAAGTACGATCAAATTATTGGACCTGCATGCACAAGTCGATAATTTTACATTAAAATTTTTAAATGAAAGCCTAGCTACGTTGAATTTTGTAATTTTTATATAATGTATGTTTGAAAATTACAAATGTACAATTAGCAGTAGACAACAATATTCTTCACATGGTTATAGTAGATGCAAAATTACTTTAGCAGTAGTTTTGTTAAATACTTTAGAAGCCAATGGAATTATTAAAATATTGTATTAATACTGTAAGCTATTATTGATTATAAAGTTTCATGATAAAGTTAGATGAAACGGCTAGTATACATGCGGTATCGGAAAATATTCGTGCAAGTTTATCGGCTGAAGATTTTACCTCGAATTTCTTATAATTTGTTTAATTAGTTATCGTAACTGTAGAACTCCTCTTATTCGAAATCCAATTAGCTGGGGAACGCTATTATCCGAAAACTCTCTTATTAGAACATCCCGTTCGAATATTCCAATGTTATTCCAGTAAAGATGGCGAGCGAGGAGTTAAAATTTTATGCTCTCGACTATTAAGAAGATTCGGCTGATATAATAAAGTAATAGCATAAAAATAGATAAGCTAATAGAAAAAATAATAAATGACGGGGAATTAATTGTTTAGATGTTTTTAGTCAGATTGGAGGCACTAGTTTTCAAAAAATAAAATTTGAACAAGGGAGGTCACAAAGAAGAGGCAATTAATTGTTTACAGGTTTTAGTCGGATGCTAGTTTTTTGTAAAAAAGATAAAACTCGCGAGAATATTGATGTATCCGTTGTAGTGCAACAACGAGGCCACGACAAGAAAGTTACTTCATTCGCAAAAACTCAAACAAATACCACATCCAGCGTGGTTTAACGAAACACATACACCCACAACCAAAGGTTTCAGTCACTTTTACGATTGGTCAAAAAATAATGGACACTGCATGCGGAAGTTTCGCCGATATTTTGGTTCGGGACAAGCGTTTTCAAAGTAGCAGTTGCTTCTGTAGCTGGAAATCAATACATTGTGGTACACCGTTTGTCAGGTGTACAGCCGACGAGAGTCGTTCATAAACGATGTACATTTGGATGGGAAAAAGGGAAACGTGTGTAATCGGCCTGGGTAAAGGTTTTTTAACTATTTTGGAAACGTGTGACATCTATACAAAATGTGAAAATAGCTACTTTTACCATGTTTTATGATTTATCTTTTGCTAACGATGATCAAGACTCTTGCATTATTAGCAGACTGCAGATTTTCACGCGATATAAAGATTGTCTACATTAATTACATCAACACATTAATTACATTAATATTTTGTTCGAATTGTATACTCTCTATTACTACAATAAATTTATACAAAATTAATTAAATCACGTACAGGGAATATATGTGTTACCTTAGAATTATAAGCAAGATAAGATTATTAGTTATAGACCATTAAGTTAAATTAATGAGGCCTTTCCTCATTATCTTGTATAGTATGTAAACACTCTCACACGTACTCTTGTGAGCACGTAAACACGTACACGAATATTATTCCTTCCAGTATAACTATCCCAAAAAGGGATTTGCATGATACAACAAGCAAAAAATTTGTAACGCCATTCTTTTGCAAGAAACTAAATTGAATTGAATAACACAAATAAGGAAATAAATTAATGTAGAAAACTGAAGCTGTCCTATTATGAATGACGCACTCCAGAAACTGCACGAGCGTAGTTTAAACAATCCCGGAATCTGACATGTTTGTTCCAGCGAGGATAAAAAAAGTCCTTAACTTTTCGAGTCCTTTCCTCATTAGCTGTATTACGATGGAAGAAAATGTGTGTTACTCGGCGAACTAATGTCCTCTGGTCATTACTGCAAAAAGCGTTGCGGAATTTTGTCGTAATAACAACCAACGACAACGGGACACGCGAACAAGAACAAAAGACATCGCGTTCAGAATCGCGTGGAATGTATAAATAATTCCGGCACAGAACTCCTCGATTAAGGTTCTGCGACGACGATTATTAACATACAACGTGTATTCCGACTTACATTCCGCGCGTTACTCTCGATATCGTTACACGCCGAAGTTCCCCGGAATTCCGTGGATTGTCTACCGGGGGCTATATTTCACTTCGAGAAGTGCAACTGCACTCGTGTTGCAGCTTAAACTGGAAAAATTATACGAAAAATAAGCTCGTAACGGTTCTCCGTGTACTTGCCGCCAACGTAAACGGTCATTGAACCGATACCACGCAACAGTCCCCTTAGTCACAGATATCTATTTGAAAATTTCTGCAGAATTATGCGAAGTTTGGCTAATTTCATCTAATAAATCAATGACCATTTACAAGGATTCGGCTTGGATCGGAATCATTTTCTCTTTCGAGTTTACTCATACAACAATAATAATTATTTTAACCGTTTGCGCTGCGAGTTTCACTGTGTCTTTATATATTATTTTTTAAAAATAACCATGTCACGGGCTATTATTTCTTTATAATACGAAAAGAATTATTAAAATTGATTGATATTTGACAACATCAAGTCAAAATATGTCCCGCAGTGTTCGTGCGTTCTTGGAAGAATTGCTTAGCAGTCAAACGGTTAAGGTTACTTCAAATTGGCGAGTGCAGTAAAATGTACAGCTTAAAAATTGGAGAGCTGGGGCACAAAGCTGACAATAATAATTTCGGACTGCAGATCTTGTGGTGACCAGCCGGCAATCAATTATGGTCCCCGGATTCTTCATGAGCCACTGTTTATGCATTCCTGGAAAAATGGTAATCGCGTCTGTAATACCCGATACGGTGCTCGGCGGGTTCGCCGTTAAGCGGTTTATCGTCGAACCGTGGTCTCGTTTCCATGTCTGATCGAAGGGTCGAGATTGGCAGCAGCCGTGACCCGATAAAGCTGATTTTAAGTCGCCGCACGGGGATAACTCCTCACCTTTCCTCGGCGACCTCTCTTTTTCGCTCTCGTCCGCGTTCCTTTTCTTATCTGGTTCGAGTGTCGAGCGTTTTCTGGTCTCGTTCTATTTCGCGGCAAGAGAGAAAACGCCGACGCCGCGTCTCAGGGCGTCGCAGGGCTTCGCGAGGCGCGTCGCGACGCTACAGAGAAGAGCACAGGGGGCCCTGACGAACTCAATGCGGGACTGATTGGTTCGCGCGATTGTCCGTTCCACGCGATTGTCTCCCAACTGGCGAAAGAAAAAAAAACGACCGGCCAAAGAAATCCGGCGAAGGAGAACGTGAAAGGCCGCGGGCTGAGAAAAAAAGAGAGATAGAACCAGGGCCAGGGGCGGCCCGATGAAAGGGGCGACGGGGTTGATCCTTTCTTCCGGTTTATCCTTCGGCGGCGGATGAATCCGGCCAACCTGGAAAACGACGCCATTCGACCGGTTCGGGATCCCGTGGCTCCCCGGAGTCAACGTTCGGTGAAAACGCTGTCGATATCAATCGCGTGACTCGATTCACCGAGGCTCTAAGTCCGAAGCCCGGCTTCTCGAAATAATTATCCTGGTGACATCAACTTTCGGTTATCGATTGGCAACGACGCCGAGGGGAATAAACGGTTCCTAGAACCACTCCCGGAAGACTTTCGACGCGCACGAACATGGCGACTGGTTTTTCCGTTTTATGACTCTGACGTACACACCTGTTTTGGTAGGGGAGACCGGAGCAAGTTAATACATGCGCAGGTTGTTGCGACGCGATTATTTGGACACTGTGAATCTGTCGCACAATTATGGCTGGCTATTTGTGGTTTGATAGCCGACTCTGTTCCTTATGACGGAATTTTCGTATATATAGATATGGAGACGTTGCTTGCTAGCTATCTGATTTAACGAAAGATTTCGTTAATAATATACCACATTGAGTAGACGCAGACAGTAGGAATATCAGAGGAATTCAGAAACGTCATTTAATATTATTAAACGGGGAATGAAACTTTTATGTAGCTTTTCTTTTACATAATTTAACTCTCCACTGCGCGGGTCAACAGTATCCACTTTTTTCGCTGACCCTTCTCCTGAAAAGAGCTTTTCTTACAGAATGCTATCGTCGTTACGTTCCATGAAACGAGAAAATTAAAACGGTATACATTTAATTCAAGCATCTCACAGACCCAATTTGTGCATGAAACGGTTAACAAGGGCTGGTGTGTGTGTGTGTGGTCTTATAAAAATAAGGATAAATCATATTCTTCGGGATTGGCCAACACTGAAATTTTTGTTTATACATTTTACTAGTAACAAACTGAACGATAATATTTGCGACGGTATTGGTAAATTTGAATAACAGCGATTTGTATGAACGAGGACAAAGGTTCGAACGTTTGGTTTTATCTGTCAATAATATTGTCCGGTTCTTTACATTTCGAAAAAAAAGGGGGGAAATAAACGCAACGTAGATTCGCCTGAATGAAACCGCAGGATAAAATAGGGCAGCGATATTAACTAAAAGGGAGTTTGGAATGAAAAGGAAAAGAGAATTTCTTTCTCCGTTTTATCCCTTAGATCCGGATTCATTTTGCTGGTCACCCACGTAGTCATTGACTTCCTATAACGTTTGGACTTTTATACGTTTCTCGGCTTTCAATGTTCGGGAAGAAGCATTGCTGGCATCAATCGTGAGGAACGAGCGTGATTTTCTTCGATAAAACGACTCGCCAAGCCACGGAACCGTGAGATCCTCGAAACAATGATGCACCGTGGTCCTTCTTTGTCGTGCCGGTCACCATGGCGAAGATATCTGAAAGGAGATTACGGTTCAAATTTTTTGAAATTCTTTCTGTGTCACGCGTTAGGGCACTTTTCGCCCTGATATCAATCGCAACCCTGCCCTTTCTTCGGTTCATAAATTTTGTTTTTTTTTTAATACATCAGTGGCCATTTAGTATATTTTTAAATTTGTGATTTGCAGCGGAAAATTTCCTCAAAAATTGTTTAATATCAATGGCAATTTTAATAGAAAAGTAATAAGTAGCTCTCGAGAATGTAATCTAACAATTCCCTTTGGAATTATTATTTGAGAGAAGATTTTTAAGCTTCTATTTTCTGTAGCCCAGTTATTGAGAATTTTGTCAATATTATTTTAAGGGAATGTTAAATATCTTCAAGTAACCACATTGACAAATTTTTCTTAAATTCAGATTGCCACGTGATATTTTGTAATTGTGATATGCCGGTCAATGTAAAATTAATTCACATTTGGTAAAACGGATGAATGTTTGAATAAAATATTAAGGTATAAGTACTGTGTAGCGAACTATGTCAGTGAAAATAATACACTCAACGTTCCTGTTCTACTTTCCCTTCGCATGTGCACGTGTAACATTACTTCCTACTTTTAATGCGTTTATAAGTAACTTGGTCGCTCACCACGTTCACGTGTTTGATTGATTACTTTCTGACGAGGGTAATATATGATTTTATTGAAAGTCAGTCTATGATTTCGAGCTTTTAGCCAGTAATGTCCGTACAATTAAATATTTTAAAGCATATAAAAAAGAGAAACACTCTTCAGAGCCTTCGCATCGAGTGCTATTACTTGCACGAACTGATTGAAGCTGAAATAAGAAGATCATTTAATATTCCATAAGTGTTAATAATAAATAAAATAAATGCTTCAACAATGTGAATAAGGCTGAAAGAATACTTGAAATTGAATTGAAATTATGTCGAATAATTTTATCATTCTGTTCAGTTGGAGAACCATTTACAATAGCTACGAGTGTTACATAAAATATAAAAATAGTATAACCATAGAAACTTATTTCTGTTTTAATAAATATGTTTTGTTTTCGTTCAGAAATTCTTCAGTCACCAATTCATAGAAATAAATAATATTCAGCTGCGTCACGTATGCCAAATGACGTACAATACGTACGGCGGACATTCGTCCGGACAGAGTGCAACGAGATGCATGGTGCAACTGAAAAAAACTGATTTTATATGTAAAAAATGTCGAACACGCGAAATAAAATTGTCGTTGAATGGAGGTACGTTTCAGGGAAAATTGAATTTCGAAATTTGTCGGTTCCGTGTATAACAGAATTTCGCTAGTTTATTCTGTTACTCAGTCTTTTCATTCATTTTACGTTTAGGTTACTACGTTTTTACTGAAAGTGTTAATTATTTGAATAAATAGTTTACAATGCTGATGATAACGTATTTCTCTCTATTAATTAATTAAAGTCTACAATTTACGGTCACACAAGTACAATTGTGATGGTTTTTGGTCTGACATCTGTTGGGACGATTAGTGCTCAGACAAGTGGAATGAGAACAGCTTTTGGTTAGATAAGTGAAATAGAGATGACGTATGGCCAGCCAAGTAGAATAGAGACGGTTTGTGGTCAGACAAGTAGAACAGCAATGATTTATGTACAGGTAACTAACAGAAGAATGCAGAATAACGATGATCCTGAGTCAGACAAATAAACCTATCTGTTACCTTGTACACCCCTTATATAAAACAATAATTTCTCTCGTGTTATGTATAATGTTTTTTAGTAATCTTTCTTCTCAGAGTTGGGTCTTTCCTTTAGGTCTTTTGAGACGCATAACATTTTTTTTCTTGACCGTCATTTTTCTCTTAATATTTTTTCATGCATAAATCTCTTTTTTGGACCCTTTGAATTTTTTAATAAAAGAGTGTCCTCCAGATTTTTCCAGTCTCCTAACGCCTCTGAAATGTCCGAGCAGCCATGATTAATGAAATAAGATACTAAGATTAATGAATAGATCATAAACGTCACTGAGAAATTCACATCTTTCAAAATTATATCGGCAAAATTTGTGCGTGTATTAGAAACGATTACATTATAAATGTCAGCGGGAAAGCTCACATATTTGAAAATAATGTCAGTCACATTTGTGTGTATTAGATTGTAACGTCACTGCTTGTTTCGTAGCAACGAACTCGTTGCATTTGTAACATTTAAATTCATATTCAGCGCGACAAGGATCAAGGCAAAGAAAAATTGAGAATTTTTATTAATTTTCCGGTATTTTCGCTATTAATAATTTCTCAGAAAGCTTAGACCCGCGTGTCGTTCTGCGTTGATGGTAAGCTACGGCGTTCCATCCTTCAGAAATCCTTTCATCTTTTCCTCTCACCCTCGTTGACTTCTAGCTGCAGCAAATGCTTCTACTTTATTATGTTTCTTTCTGTCCTCTTTATTTGCCCTTTTTAAAATTTGCTTTTGGGTCACTTCTCTCATTTCTTCTTCCCACTATATTGCGAGCCTCTTCATATTACATTATATTCTTACTCTGCATTACATACACCACCTTTCTTTTTTATTTGTTTTTCATCTTCTTTTTTAGAACTTGCACGTTCACCGGAAAACTTCAACAGCCTCTGAGAACTCTTTTTCATCCTTCCACTGTATTCTGATGTTCTTATTCTAGTACATAAAAGTGTTTATGTTCTCATCACCTCTGTTAATTACCTTCAAATGGACAATGTAATATATTAATTAATTTTCTGCTGCTGTGCTGCAATTTTACCTGCATTAATTAAACAGTGCTTATGTGAAAGAAGCAGTCCACTGCACGTCGCTCATTTATCCAGATTGTGGATTGTGGACTGTGGATTTATAAAATAATATATCCAAACGATTAAAAAATGCATAATTCTCAAGGAGAAAATTCTTTTTTTTTCCAAATAGAAATAATTTTCAAACAAAATGAAACACACTCTTCATGTTTGACAATATAAATGTTCCCTTGAATTTTACGAAGTTGTACACAAGTGCAGAAAGATTTAATCGTGATCGTAGTTTAATCATAAATAGAGTTTCATTCACAACTTCGGAGGTTGTTTCTATCCTTTAATTTAGCAGTGCACACGAATTCAACGATGTTCGTTGCTGCTAATAGCGAGCACACGAGCATGATCATGTAGATGAAGGGTGAATTTTCCGGCAGAAGTTTCCTGAATGGCAACAGCCAAGACTCCCAAGCATTGGTTCGTTAGTCATAAATAATATTTCAAAGAGAGCCCTCGCAGTATGCACAGTTGTCCAAGAATCTCGGTTTGTGTTAGTTTGCTGGTCACTTCAGTGCGCCTGAGGCGCAACGATCATTGCGAACCGTCAGTAGCCTGCACTAGGAGTCGCAATACTCGAATTAAACTGTTCCGAACACTTTGCTCGAGTCTCCCTCCGTCTCTCTCTCTCTCTCTCTCTCTGCTATTACATCATAGAAGGGCTGCAGGAACTAGAATTTCCTCGAACCTCAAGTATGTTAGCGCAGGCTTGCACAGTACAGACAAGTTTTAAGGTATGTGCATAAGTTAATCGTAATAACAGCAAGATTGATCATCGTTCGCTTCTGAGAACTGGTCTATCCGCTTATCTGGTTATCCCAAACAAAATATTTTCTAATAGGTATTTGTTCATTACAGAAGGATAGATTGAAAAAAAACCTTCTTGAATTTTTGAGTGACTGAAATGATTTTTGGAAATATATGCTGTACATGTTTTTAATATTTTTCAACATAACAGAGATTTGAAGGAATGTATAATTAAAGGAATCAATCCTTTGAACGTTATATTGTAACATAACCGTATAACTGTATATAGTTTGTACTGTATATGCTATATAAACCTTATATAGTTTAAAGCAATAATTAAATAATGATAAAACAAATAGAATTTGTCTTTTTAGTAGATCTATTGTACCTATAATCATAAAAAATCGTAGGCATTATAGACGCAATCATTTTGATTTTATTTACTCGAGGGGTTAACTTCTGGTGGACGTTTCGTACTTTACGCTCGCGTAAAGGGCGTGTTCATAGTTTTTCTCGCAACTGTTATAGCACTATGGTTCTTCCATGCAGCTCGAAGCAGACACGGGACTCGTATTTCCCTCATCCCCTAACTCTGCAACCAGTGTGCTACGCTTTCGGTGTCATCTGTTATCTGGTTCTATGAACGGGCGCATATTACAGTAGTATACTCGAGCATTGGCGCGCCTTAGGTCGGGAGGAAGCGTATGCGCAGATAAACATGGTTTCGTGTATCGTAAGTATTATGGCTAGTGCATTAGGTAAACGGGCTTAACTACGTGCAACATGTAACACCGCGGAATGAGAGGACCGTGGGGCTTAAATTGATAATTTGAGCCCTTTATATCATTTCTCATAGCCTCGGCCCGGGGAATGCGCCAGTTTATCCTCGACACATTGAGCGCCCGCCATTAACTTCTGTGTAATTTCACCGAAACAATAGCTGCCGCGAATTCTTGGCGGATGGTCGACCGTATCAGCTAAGACATAAATATTCATTTTCGAAGAATTATGAAAATTTCAACTGTGAAATTACACGACCGCGTTCGAAAATTCTGCCATGGGACACGAGTGAGTTATTTATGCTCAACGCTGTTTTAATATCGTTTATCTTTCGCACATGGTGTCTCTGCTGGGCGCAGTTAGTCATAAAAGTCTGTATACACTCTATATATGTTACTCCACAAAATGAAAGGATTTTTGAATTATTATTAAAAGAATCGTTGGTGTTTGAACTCCCGTGAACAAGATTAAAAAATTAGATATTCAATCTTAAGTAACAATTTACAAAATTCCCTAAAATTTTGTTTACCTGTATCAAATATTCGAACTGTAGCAGACATATGTAGATTTTTGTGATAGACTGTAGGTACAATGGTATGTTCCCCGACTGCGTAGAATTATTTGAAGATGTTGATTAAATTCATGCAAGCGTATCATTAGTATTTAAATCTATGTATATTTGAATAGAAAGTATGTGTATCTATGTATACATTTGCTAGTCAATGTATGCACATATTAATCTGATAAGTAAATGTATTCACAAGCAATGAAATCTGAACTTTTGTTCACACTGTCCACACAAACTGTAAATAAATTGTGCTACAACTGTTGGTAAGTGCCAAATGTATTTATACATTTTACCAAATGTTGTAATAAGCAGAGCAATGTAATAAATATCTGAGTCATCTTAAAAATTAATTTATATATTAGGAAAATATAAAAGACATTTTTGTGTTTAATTATTGCTTATTTAATTAATGTTTAAAAAGTTGACTAAAATGTTTGAATGAAAGGTGTATACTCTGTAATTTTTAGAAAATTTTTAATGGGGATCATTTATATTGTTCATAGAGGGTCGTTAAAGTGGAGAAATAATAAAAATTCTACGTACAAATAACAGTAAGTGTTCATGTAGAGTTTCATTACTCTTTCTGTATATTTTAAATTCATACACTATACAGAGTAAATTTCCGTGCATGTTTCAGGTAATGTATTCTGAACGCGGTTCTACGTTTTACGACACGAATGTAAAATGCGTAAGATCACGCAGTTTAATTTACAAGACGAGACCATCGTTTGAGAGTGTGTCGCGGTCTTGCAAAATCGCATTCTAAGAGCAATTCATTTAGCATAAGTTATGAGTAACGCGGCATTTCATTTTACGCCTTTGCTATAACATTTACATACAGCGTCGAACATTGATTTCAATGTATACAAAGGATTACTCCAGGAAGGCTTAAGTGTTTATCAGCCATCCTATAAATCACTTTTAAGAATCGCTCAACTAAAGATTATTTAAATTAAAAACATGTACTAGAACATGAAATAGAACATAGAACATTTTCATACTTTTAATTTTTTTCTTCTCAAAACCCTTCTTCTATTCTCTATATTTTATAAATACTCACAAATTATCAATTTTTGTGTAAAAAGCTTTTACACGTTAATACTCTTTCTTGCTTTTCTCTTTTAAGATAAAGATCTTCACAGGGTTCTAAATAATGTTGTTTTTTTCGATACTTATACAAATTCCAAATTTTATCTTATTTAATACTTCGTACACATTAAGCCCCATTGTGGAAGACCTTTAATATCTTTTTTTTTTGTAAAATGGCAATATTTATTCAATTTGACAAGGACGATATTATTGAGGAGAACCCCTAATATTTTTGCAGAAATTTATTTTCCGAGTAAGGTATTGTAAAAGTATTTGCCGTGGCTGTGTTGCGGAGAATTGCGAGTGTAATTAGGTCTCTTAGGGAAAGCGGGGCACTCTGTGTAAGTATCCGAATCAAATAAGGTCCATGAGTGTCGTCCAACCCTTACGCGCGCCTCTTATTCCAAAGTACTACGTGTTACGAGCGTTCCTCGCCTTTTGGTCACGCATTGTTTGCCCTGTAACTACCCCTCTCTCTCCTACGTCAACCCTCGACGCAACCGTGTTTGTCTCTTGTGTCGACAGCGAAATAGACGTATTCCGAAGATAACGCTTGAACGTTCAGACGACAGAACGATCGTTTCCCAGTTACACATCATTCGTGCTGTCACGGGGGAGTGACGTGTGCACATAGCAAACCTCTTCTTTGTCGTGTGCGTCGTGAACTTTGTGGAATCTTCTCGACCGGTAAAAGGCTTTCAAATATCGCCGGTGAGAAACTCCTGTCTGAATTAATTCCATTATCGAGTCGCTCGAAACTCAAATCGTACTCGAGAGATTAACAATTTTATTGATTATTAAAAAGAATTAGAGGACCATGTCATTTGCAATTTTGTTGCTATAAAACTACGTTAAGACTGTTTGTCATTTTTACTCCTGCTTGTGTTTTATTTGCATTTTTAATGCGAAATGATTTCATCACAGATTAGTTTATAATACCATAGCTTATTATGTAGTTTGTAGTTAAATTTATAGTTTGTATAATAATTATGTGGTTCAGAGTTTACATTTTACATTACAGGATTTATTATTTATCTAATAAGAGTATTACTTTAAATTATAGTTTAGATAGTATACATAGTTTATACATAGTTATACATAGAAGACGTATAAAAGTATGTGATATTAATGATATTAGTATTTGCCAAATTTTATAAGTATACATTGAGAATCTGTTAACAAAGGTAGTATTTTTAGAAGTTTATGATACTGATGAATGCAATGTGTGGTATCGTAGATACAACATTTAATGACGCACAGGTACAAAAGCTGTTTTGAACGTTTAAGGTGCGCATAAACTAATGCTATGCACAAATATGCACATTATGCATAGACGAAGCGTTTGAATTAATTCACCGAAAATAGTTCCGGCATTAATACTCCAAAATTAATTAAACTCTACCTGTTTGATTTCAATGTTATAATTGTACTGTCCCGTGTAATATTACAGCGAAATTACGTCAGAATGAACTAATTCGATTTTGAAAAGCATTCTCAAATAATAGCAACTATAATCTTAATCGTTCGTACCAATGTACAATAAATTAACCCAGATGTTACTTCGAAGTACCACTTTCATTACAATGCTGCTACGAACAAACGCGTTTGAATTTCCTACATTTCATTTCATTTCATTTTCCAAACAATACCGAATAGAGTAATTCATTTCGTGAGACTTAACATAAGTTCATTGCGTAACGTCAAATGACGTTCTATTAAAACATTACATTATTTCTTATTTATTTTTTATTCAACTTTTAAGAATATCTTATATCATGTAACTTCCGAGAATATTTAATTTTATCTTCTTTGACTTTTAAGAATGTTTTACTATCTCTCAAATTGGAACAATAAATAAAAAATTAAAATAAAACTGTTGATATGAATGAATAAACTGCAAAAGCATAGTTCTACTTTCCGCAACACGAAACATATAAATGAACAAAACCGGGTACCACTAAATATATATGTTTGGTTATTGCAATTTAAATACATCACTTGCTTGTATTGGAATTATTAATGATCCGAAATGTGAATAATAAAATACGAAACATTAATCACATTGTTTGGCCATATCGCGTTTATAATTCAGGGCACGTAAAGTCAATTAGTCATCTGCGAAAATATAAAACTCAGTTTCACTATTAAGCGTAGAATGTAATTGAACGATGATCAAACATCAATGCCTGTTCACATATTTATATTTCATGGTAATAGCGGAATTTGGAAATTGTATATGCAACGAAAATGCATATTACAAACACAATTTTCCGTAAATATATTCGAATAGTAGCGGTAGCTTTCCCTATAACAATTTATGTTAATGAATTATACATCGTTTTGTATACGCCCTTAATTTAATATATTTTCATGTGTAGCATTATAATACAAATTAATTGATATTACGACCAATCACTGTGTTATGAAAATGTCTCGCGAATCAAATGTAATATTAATATTCTTTTTCAATATAGTTCATGATTAAATTGTTCAAACAAGTAGCGTAAGATTCGTTTATGATCCGACAAGTGAAATAAGTCTGGCATGTAGTCAAACAAGTGGAACAAGTCTGGTGTATGGTCCGACAAGGAGAATCAGTATTTCCTGTAATCGAACACGTAGCATATGGGCAGACTATAACTAGATAAGTAAAATAGGTGACCCAAATAATGTGAAAAATTCTCGAAAAACATAAAAATATATCGTTTATAAAAATTTCGCAAATACACCTGGCCAAATAAACTTGTCTAATCCCGAACAACGCAGACACAGAAAAAATTAAGCTGCTAAGTACTCAACCGCCGTAATATTTTCCAGTCCTGTTCGGTACGTGTTATTGCAGGAATAATTTGTCTGCGAGCAGTATTCCCCGTCGATTGCAGTCTGGGCGATCCGCTTTTATTCGTAGCCTTCAATTCCTGCAGCTTTTTACGGATCCCGGGCCGAGATTTTTACAAGTTGAAGCCGGGGCGCGGGAGTAAAAAAAAAAAAAGAAAAAATATCGCGTTGCCTCGTCACAGAAAATCCTAAAGAGCGAGACATCAACGGTAACAACGCGAGGGGGCCCGCCTCGTATTTTTCTCCCATCAACGTTTTATGCATGTTTATACTTTCCCAAGGGCCAGAAGGGTGGGGGAGGGAAGGAGCGGATAAAGAGACGAGGGGTGAGGGGTAGATGAAATTCCGTAGTCCGTAAGAGGGTAATATGAAATTGTGTATCGCGATACCCTATAAAGTCGCGTAAGTCTTTCGATCCGATGTTGGCTGGCCTGGCAGGCCAGTATGCAGGATGCGTGTGCGCCCCGGCTAGGTATATCGTGTAACGCGAGAAAGAACTTGCGCACTTGATGTACCGTAAAATCCAATTGCGAGTCGCAATGGGCGAAACTGGAGGAACGACGCATGGGGCATTAGCCACGAAACGTGCCGGCGTCCAGAGAAATATGTCATACGTCGAAAGGGGACCGTGGCCATTCTCCTTCTCTCCCTTTTTCTCGTTTTTACAATCCTTTCTCTTGCGCCGTTCATGAGGAAAAAAAGTGCTTTCTGCCCGCGCGATTTTGCGTGGGTATCGACTGACTTTTATATTTTTCTTGCCGAGTGACTCTTAAATTTCCAAGGATCGAGAAGTCCATTTCGCCGTTATTCGATATTCCTCTTTCGGCTAAACACAGCGTTTTATGATTCTCCGGCTGATGGTGTGCGAGAGTGTTATGACCAAAATTGATGCGAGCCTGAAATATGTAGGGCGCGCGAAGGTCGAGTGAGCTGGACCGTCAAAATTCAGTTGTTTTTCAGTGTTTCAATATTTAGAGTGTGGATAATGGGTCACTCTTGTCGCTACGGGAGTATGCGAGTTTGTTCCGTCACAAATTTTGCAAATTTTTAATGGGTTCTTTTTAAATCATCTTTCATAATCACTTCTCCAAGACGATTTAAGACGAAAATGAAGAATAAAAAAATTGCGATTTCGGCTTCATTTTTTAGTCATTATAAATTTAAAATTCGCCTAAATGCGGCAACCCGACCAGCAGAGGTGTACGTGGCTTACGTCATAAAGGCGCGCGACAGTCACATGTCACGTGACAGATACTCCGTGTAGCTCGCAAGAAATCACCTGGCAAGAATTCGGCGTGTAAATCGTCCGATTGGGTCATTCCAAATGCATTTTCGGTTCTAGCCGAATTATTGTTTAAAGTATGTGACGTCAAAGCCCAACCATTGGACGCGAGCGAGGACCCCCTTTGATACGTGATTGTCGCGTTTATGGCGTAAGCAACGTACACCTCTGTTGGTCGGGTTGCCGCATTTTAGACAGATTTTTAATTAATAATAATTAAAAAACGAAGCCGAAATTGAAATTTTTTTCATCTTCATTTTCGTCATATATTGCTATGGAGAACAACCCCTTAAATTTTCTCCCACCTATAGTCGAACACCCTGTATACGTTAATATGAGTTATAGGTGGGTAAGTGATCTTGTCTCTCTATGGTCAGACAAGTAGTATACGGATTGTCTATGATCAAGTAACACAAGGGCGACCTATGCCCGACAATTAGACTCGACAATTAGAATAAACAGATCGAATAGGTATTATAGGACTCATTTATAATCGTCCAAGTCAACTATAAGTGACTTGTGGTCAAGCAAATTAAATATGTCGTATTGTCAGACAGATAGAATCAGGATGGCCTGTGATCGATCAAGTAGAATGAGGCCAGTCTGTGACTAGGCAAGTAGGGTCGATCAAATCAGTAGAGTAGGGCTCGTTTACGGTCAGACAAGTGAAGTAAGTCTGGTATATAGTCAGGCAAATGAAATAAGGCTGGTATATGGTCAGACGAGTGGAATAAGGATTGCTTATGATAAAACAAATAGAACAAGGACAGTGTATGAGTGGATAAGTATAATTCGTACGACTAGTAAACAGACGAATGGTATAGCGACGATCAACAGCTACACAAGTAGTACGAGTACGTGATATGACCGATTAAATGGAATTAGGTCGATAATCTAGTCAGACATGCAGAATAGGGGCTGTATATGACCAGACAAGTAGAATAGGTGTGACCAGCGATCAGACAAATGGTGTAGATGAGATTAACGACTAGATAAGTAATACAATAGCCTGAAATTGGCAGTCACGAGGAATGGGTCGATATGTAGTCAGACATGCAGAATACGGTCGGATTGTGGACAGACAAGTTGGAATAGGGATGACATACGGTTGAACAAGTATAACAGACCTGATCTACGACTGGACAAGTAGAATATCAATTTAGTATTCAACAACGAATTAACCAGAAATACAATTTTCATATTTGTCTGTACATTTTGAAATTTTACTTTGCAAATGTTCTCATTGTGAACACGAACGTAGCTTTTATTTTGCATATAGATCTGCAATGCGTTCGGTCAACATATCGCAGGAGCATGAATCTTTCTACGCTCGTAGGAGCTGTAACGGGAAAAATTTTAGACGAACAGATATTACAACAAATTGCATACGTATCCGACATTCTTCTCGACATGAGTAGAACAGGTAAAAAAAAATATCAAGCTACCGCACGACTCCCGTTTCACCAATTGATCCCAGCGAACTCGAATTTGCATAAAAGTCCCGCAGTCCGCGTCTCCTCGAGCGCAGCAACAAAGACCGCGGCAGACAACATCGCTTCTCAAACAACTGCAAGGCATAATGCTGTTTTCGTTCGTACGATTCCGCAGGAAATTCCGTCTCTCTTCGAAAAGAATATCGCGCTACTTATATTTCCGTCCAGAGAAAACACGGGGAGGAGAGCTATCCGTTTCGCGAGGTTTACGCGGACGTTCTCGAACAGGAGTCGAACGGTTCGATCATGCTGCGAGGACATGCGCGAGACGAAAATTTTAGTCCAACGAGCAATCTGGTCAACGGAGTCTACGCGTTTGTGTATGTTCAAGCACATTCTTTTGACAAGTTGCTCGTGTCTTCCCGCGGCTCCCGATAGCGTCCTGCGTGTTTACCGAGTCGACGGTTTTGCGGAGGTCCTGTTTTCCAGGACATCGACGGGAAAGGATCGTTACCGTGCTCGCACGGATGCCGCTGTTTACACAGGGAAGTTTCCGCGAATCGGGCATCGTCGCGGATTCAGACGGACCGACGATAACAATCGCTAAAATGCGCACCGCTCTCTCGCAACTTCGTTTGTGCTCTGCCCCTTTCTTCTTCTACCCTTTCTCTTTCCTTCTTCCTCCACCCTTCCCCTTTATCTCTCGCTTCCTGCTCGCGCGTTGCCGTGGGAATCGTGCGAAACTGTTCCGCAGAGGTTGCAAATCTCTGGTACGAATTAACATCGACGTGGCCGTGCGATTTCTAACTATGTTTGTGCGTGCGCTCGCGAAATTTATTACTTGGTGCGTGAATGCTCAGAAATTAATTGGTTGAATGGTTTTAATACTCCGGGTCAAGACACACACGGCACCCACGGTAGGACACTTAAAGCCGCGGTTCGTAAAACCGTATTTGTTGTCTATGGACAATATTGCTTCCAGTGTTACTAAACGTGTATTCGAGATTTGCAAAAATCAATGCTCCGTAAAAGAATCAAAAGTTCTTTGTAGCTAAACTTTACTTTAAAAGTTCATTGTCTTAAAGTGAGTTAGAAATTTTTTTTTGAAAAGTTAATAATTTTGAAGCTATTTCAACTTGAAACTGATTTTTGAAATTCTTCTGACGTTAAACAGGAAGCAAGATAAAATATTCTATGCAAGATTTTGATATAAAAATTTTGGTTGTAAATGTTAGAGTTTTTCCGTGATCGTAGTGAAAAGTGAAATTGTTGTTCTGAACTTCGGTTTCACTTATTTAAAGGGGTATTCGCGCGAGTATGCGACAGCGTGATAACTGCTCGTTATCAGACTGGCGGATGCAGTTGTTTTTGCCACGACCACTTGGAGACCTCGTATCTTCGAACGTGATTCGATAATGCTTGTCACGATGCAGCTTCGCCTGACAGTTTTATGGACCCGCGACAGCATGCTGCGCGCGAAGTGCTGCCTTGAATACGGATACTCATAATCCGCATGCTTCAATGGCGACCTCCGTATATCGAACTTAAGCAGGCAGCGGTCTAGATGTTTGGAAAAATCGATTTTTTCATTCGCATTCTGTGAAGCCTGTGTTAGGCACGTGTGCGATGCGTGTCACTCATCCTTTTATTAGACATCGTGTCTATAAAACTGAAAAGAGAAGAGCTCCTCCCTTCCAAGCTTAGGGAAATTTGATATCGAGGGAAGATAAGAAGCGACGTTTGAAATAATCAAGCATTTTTGGGTAGGGTAACTTTATTCTGTATGATCGAATTGTTTCTGTATGATTTTTTAATTGATTTTAGCCGATCGTGCGAGAGGTACTTTTAATTACACAGTGATGTTTTGTCTGCCAGTTAAACATAATTGTTTGAAAGCTTTTGTAATGTCACATTTCTGTGAAATGTATAAGGCAAGAAATTAATGATTCTTTATTGCTCAATGAATTTTCTCAGTCAGGAATGAAATACCCGATCCCTCACCGGAACTCGGCGCTAGATGCAGTGGTCGTAATTTCCGACATCGTACGCACACGACAGTTTCCGCATTGAGGTGCTCTAACTTCACCACTTGCTATAGTAAAATCGCTTCCGTCTTAATAAGTTTGGTACTCTGTATTTGACGTTCTCAAATGGAAATCACACGACACAAATGAAACGTGAGATTAATGAACTGCAGATTTCGTTGCAGATTAAAAATTGGCTACATTAATATTAAATTATTGCAGCTACATAGACTGATCTGTTTCTTCTCTTAATAATTTGAGTTAGAAATAACAAATCTTTTGTATTTTTCAAATGTGTGTACGATTTTGCACTTTTGTCATAAACTGCATAAAATCGGTTTAATTACAAATTCGTTCGCGATTCGAGCTTCTAAATTACTCCTAACAATTTGTATAATCAACATATGGAATCTATCAACGCTCTCGAATAACATTTTCATTGTAAGTTTGTATTATGCCAACTGTGATCATCTATATTCTACATCCGCAGCATATTAACACTAGAACTACCGAGCCCTAACCGAGATCGATGTATATTCCTTTATAATAATAACAGGATTGAATTCATTCAGCTTTCGTACGATTTTTATGGCAACGAAGTATACTACAAAATTTCTCAAGAAAATATTTCTTCAACTTCACGAATTGTGAGAGAAAAAAAAAATCTGAAATCCCGCCATTTTGACGGGCTCGGTGGTTCCAGTGTTAACGAATTAAATACCGGCCCACGGACCACGTTGGTAAGGATGAATCACTTAACCGCGAAACGCTTTGTAATGCCAGTGGAACGTGAAAACTATCGAATAAATCAAAGAATAAACGACAAGATCGTGTCGTGTCGATCACGTGTATCGCCCTTTTACAATTAGTCCAGATAATGAACGGTCTTCGATACCTCGTGTAAGCCGAACGCATCGATAATCGATAATTCAAACGACAGACACTCGAAGGCAGATAAACGATGATCCAGGAGTAGACAGCGATACGTGTGCAAAAGTGGTAATGGGACACGGAAGTTCTATTACCCGATTAAATCCGCGGATAAGCCTAGCAAATTGGTGACTCGTGCATTGAGTTATTGGCGTGGCAGATGCACACGCAAACAACACTAAGGTACCGTTTGCGCATTTGACATGCGTATTCGGCCGGGTATCAGCGTTTACTTAAGGGAGTTGTGTAGACCCGTTCTCAGGGCGGAACACGTATCTGGGAAACACGCCGATCCCGGAGTAATTATTCAAAGCAAACGCAAGCTCATGTCGCGGATCGGTAATGCAACGCATTACCCGGTTCCTTGTACATACATGGCCGCACGCACACGGATTTCAACAGCCAGGCTCGAGCCAGGAGAATCGGAATCGAGACAGCACGCTCCGCAGACACTTCGGAACCAGCGCGATCTTATTAGCCGCGCGAATTGATTTGATAACCTAAATGCTTGAAGGGTTTCCAGGCCCAATCCGTACGCTCCATGTTCGATCCGAACGACTTCGAGTACCCTCGTTTCCTTGGCTTTCGACGACTAAAATAAAAATCTATTTCTTTTTGTCTGCAAAATTCCTTCTCAGTTACAAACGTGTTTGTATCCATCCGTGCCAAAAAGATTTTCCAAGGGAAAATAAGAAAATTTTTCTCACGAATGGACATAGCAGCACAACATTCTCGGCATTAAACAACGAATAGTTAACTAAGTATTCGGCGTATAAAGCGTTCGCATAAATAGATCGTACGAATAATGAACGTCCAAATAATGATAGCTGCATCGCACTATCGATGTTGGTAACAGGTGTCCGTTTTGATGAACAGTTATTTCGGCTGAGGATTAGATTTGATCCATCAATTAATGGAGGGACTGTCTTTCCTGTTAAGCGCTATTATAGTTTACGTACTCTCGAATCGAGAGTGCGTTGTTGAAAGCAATTCGTCGATGAATATAAAATTGCTTTCTCGTTCGATCAATATTATAAATATCGTTATATAGGCTGGCGGGATGGTTCATGTGCGTTTTTACGAACATTCATAAAACTAAGTTGTAAATTAAGTGACCATAACCATGAAAGTAAGCTGCATTAAGTTTATTAAACTCTGTTACCTCACTTGCAGTGATCAATTACAATACTTTTCACATATCTGTTTGGTATTCACTTTTAATTTAATTTCTGTAAATTAAAATTACACTTTATGAAAATAAAGATTTATTTTTTAACGATTCACATGTATTTTTTTATGCTTGAAACGCATTTTGTTTAAATTTTTATACACGAGGCAGATCAGTGTAAATTTGTTCGAGCAATATTTTAATTATGTTCAAGTTGGATGAATTTTTATACGTTTTTTAGATGCATTTTAATGAAATTTTGATGAACAAAGCGGATGAATACAAATTTATACGTAATATTTTAATGAAGTCAGATGAATGTTTCTATGAAAAAACCGATGACATCGCACTGAATTTATGAACTTCCCCGTTTTTGCTGTAATATGTATAAATATTGCGAGCACCGCATGCAGGAGTGCATGTCGAAAGTTTTGAATACGACTGCAGCATGTCGCGCGCTCACCGGTAAATAACAAATTGATAAACGTCTCGAAAAGGGCCGTGACGCGAATCATAAATTGGCTCGTAAATACTGCATCGTCGTAAATGAGTTTTCTTTACGACGCATCCTTTCGATTGCACGTAATGCTTTCCGTTTAAATTCGCATCAAAGAGTGCTCGCGATACGCGGCTCTAAAACCTTCGATCGCTTGTAAATTTGATAGGCAAGTTTCGCGAGGCACGTTCGCCAACATGACGCAGATATTTTCTCGAGGCTGCCGGCGAGTAATCGCGAAATTCTTCGGGTTACGACTTCACGAGCCCTTTGAACTCTTCTGATCCCGGTTTGCAGCACAAGGCTCGCGTATTATATTTCGTAACTTCAAAATTCAATTTTTAATCTGCAATGTATCGGTCAGAAAAAACTTCGTGATCAATCAAAAATAATAATATTTTATGAATTATTTGTACTGCATTTTGATACGCGAATTTCTCTACTTCAGTTTCTCGTGAATGAAAAGGAATATTTTTACTGAAAAACGCTCCTTCGTTCATCTACTAAATAAAATCGTATATTAACTGAATCGTCATTAATTTTTTAAGATTTGCAGCAAATGGTTTTCTACAGATTGTACAATATATGTAATTTAAAATCACGTACATCTTCAAACAGAAAGTTGATCAATTTAAAAAAAAATACGTAAAAGTCATATTTTACTATGATTATTGTATCACTATTGTATTAAACAATGGGAGGTATTTTTTTATGTAATTTTGTAGATATTGGCGAGAAAATGCCGAAAATCCAAGTTTTAAGTGTTAAGATTTGAAGCGTTTTTGACAGGTAAGGGCGCCGCCATGTTGGTATGTTGTTCTCCTAGGATTAAAACTTGGATTTTCGGAATTTTCTCGCGAAAATTTAGTGGATTACATAGAAAAAAAGTTAAAAAGTCCTGGTTTCCCAAAGTAAAGTTTAGCCACACAATAAACTGGATTGAATAATTTTGTTTACAAATTGCGGTTAACATTTTTGGAAATGTTACAATGGATTCGAACGTTACGAGGGAAAATTGGTTACAGATATTGTTTTTTTGAGGTGTTGGAAACTATCTAGACAGCTTCGAAGCTACTTACAGTCTATCTGTAACAGCATCTGAACAGCTCTTCATCAGATAGTTAAATTGATACTGTTGTGTGCCGCATCCTGGTATGCTATAGAATTGTCTCCTGTTCGTGTCCTTGATCAATGGCAATCCGACGGAAGATTTTAATTGGTCAGAACTTAGACTCTAAACTTGCTTTGTCCTCTGACACATTGTCTATTTTGACAAAGGGACACAACTTCGCCATTATACCCAGACATATCTTAATAATGGATACTGTTTGCTAACTGGAAAATGTCATTTGTAGTCGTCCGTTTCAAACGTACAAAATCTGCAAACGTTTAAACTTTGAAGCTGCACCTGCAGGAAATTATTAACACTGGAACTACGTCAATTTGACGGATACAAAATTTGTTAATTTATTGAAATTGCAAAGATATAGGTATTTATGAAATAAAATCTGTTTGAACACATACTGTAATAAAAATCTTGGAAGATCTGACTAAATACATTCTTTTTATTTTTATAAAGTAATGTAAAATAGTCACTTTTAATGCTCTGTTTATCTAAAGTTGAAGAGATCTATTTCTTCCCATACTGCATGTAAATAAATCAATATGTTAGGGTTGAAATAATAAAGAGGTATCCTGATTTTGTTTGCCAATAAAAGTGAAGTGGTAATTATATAAGAAAAGACGTCTAAATTATTTTATTTAGCTACATTGCATTCTACATTAATGTGCACTGACATTCTTAATTGAAAATTGATGTGTTTTTATTGTCTCGATATTAGACTGCAGAACGTTTTATTTTCACAGCTAGTAGAAATCTTCAGAAAGTTAATTAAACGCAGTTTTTAATCAAACTTGGTACAGCTTCACTTCACTTTGAATTTACTGGAACCATTTATGAAGAAAATTAAATTTTGCTACGATGTCTTAATTAGTTCGTGATATTATCGCTTCGGTGTAGTGAAACATCAATTTTGAGAAAGATCTTCTATTAAATATTTCAAATTTTCGAAGACCTTACGGGTTGACGGAGTCGTTAATGGTTTTCTGCTGCCCACAGTCTTATTCGAAACGGCATTTAACGTATCATGAGATCTCACGCTACTCAATGACTAAGATTTATGGGCTCGTTTTTCGCGAGTTGGCATTTCGAGTACCAAGCAATCAATATAACAGGTTCGTATTTACTTGCACAAATTGCACGAATGTTTTCATCGAGTTTCAATATCAATGAGTCCATCAATTAATTTAATTGTTTTTATTAAAGGCAATTTCACGTTCTTAAGAGTCATAATTGCAGAAGTGCATTCATTGAGATTCGATACGAATGAGTCTATCAATTAATTTAATTATTTTTATTGAAGCAACATCATACTATTAAATGCTGAATTAATAATTCTGAAACGGACAGTTAGCCCGATCTGATAATTTTGCGGAAATGTCCATTAATATTAAAGCTCTCTTGTGTAATGGAGTTGCAGAGAGTGCACGCAAAATTTGTGCACGATGTCTATAGATATCGCAGGTTCTTGAAGATGCCCTAATTTACAGTTGGGTTTCCCATGTCCCCATTTATTTACGTCTCTCTCCAAGAGACGGTTGCAAAGAGAATCCAAGCTTTGGTACATCTAGGTGATTTTTCAGCCGTTGGAGCAGACTTTTCTACGACGCGTATTTTGTTAACTTTACGTTCTCTGGGTGTGAATTTATTTTATGTCCATTTTATTTTGTACATCGTAAATAATCTGTATTTCTAAGCTAGATAACTGTGAGATTAACAAAACACTGTGTGAAGAGTATATAGCACTTCATTGGCACTTTCTTATTTTTGGATATTATTTTACTATATTTAGTTTTAAGCATTGCTTTTTATATCTATTTCCGGGCATTTTAGAGTTAAGAAAACAATCCGTGAAGATCTATATAAGAATTCTTTTATTTTTAGATAAACGGGCTGAACTTTACCAAAGGAAACCAGAAATTTTTAACTTTCTTTTATGTAATCCTGTAGATTTTGGCGAGAAAGTGCCGAAAGTCCAAGTATGAAACCTAGGAGATCACTGGTTCAAAAATTATGGGCGTGTAAAGATGTGCGATTTTCAGTGTTTATGGTATGTAATGACTGTCGCGCATCGCTTAACGAGCGGGGCCGCTAGATGGCAGAACGAACACGCTCGTGATTGTCGACCTTTTCACCAAGCTCCAATTGGATAAGCCAAAATTACGGCGTCTGGAAATCCGATTATAGTTCAGGTACGAAATATTGTGTTGGTCGTGTGAGGTTTTTCTGAGAGGCCTGGGGGCAGAGTCCCCAGCCAAATAAGCGATTAAGAATTGCAAGTTATGTTCACAACCTTTTTTTTTATTCGTGTGTGGGAAAAAGATATTTCCTTTGAAAGAACGGCGCTCTAAGTTACATAGCATAAACACTGAAAATCGCACATCTTTATACACGCATAACTTTTGAACTAGTCATATCCTGGGATTGAAACTCATATTTTCGGAATATTCTCGCTAAAGTATACAGGATTGCATAAAAAGAAGTTAAAAATTTCTGGTTTCCTGAGGTAAAGTTTAACCAGTAGACGTTTCGTTACATTTATTTTTAGGTTCCCCGAAATGTATGTATTGATACTTAAATATAGTTATATTAAAGGTGGGTTTACGACTGTTTTGCTGGTTCAAGTAATTCTTAAAAATATTTGTGGCTTAGCGAGACATTATACGGACGATCTATAGCACTAGAATTAGAAATCCGAAGATGGGTTAAGAAAGCACAGGATCTATTTGAAGTCAAAACATGCGGATCTGTTCGTTGCAGCTCCTGTGCTATTTTTGTGGTACAGCCCCAAGTGCAGATAGTCGATTTCGGGTATGTGTGCAACGTAACGTGTAAGGTTTGTTCAATGAAGTGTGACATTGAATTTTCTGTTAGGATAGACATTGAAGTGATATTTTCCGAAGTTTGACGAACGGTTAGCTCTTGGGGAAATTGTGAAAAATAATGCGGAAACCAATAACGATGCCAATAACTTCACCTATATTTACATATACATTTATATGCGACATACTCCTATAATTGTTCAAGTGCTTACAGTAGAATGACGAATCGAATGCTTTATACAAGTGCATGTCTGTTTTATAGAAACGAACAATTCTTGTGGAAACAAAACCGCCTCTTGTCTTATAATTGTGCAGTTAAGATCCTCTTGAAGGTTTCCGAACGAGATTCGATATTTTTAAACTTATGTAAAATCTTTGCGAACTCGTGACATCTTTGTTCGATCAAAATGGCATAGAAATTATTTTTTGTATAATAAAGTGTCTCATACGGGAAATAACATACTATTTATTTTTTATCTCGACGTTGCTCAGAATTGAAATATTTATACTGAAGCTGTATCTAAAATGTTATCTCTTACGGAGAGAAACATTTTGCTGTTATTATATCTTGTGGGCATGTTTTGTAACTGTAAAAATTGACTGAATTTATTTGAGAATATAATATATTGTTACACTGTATAATTATTGTACCATACAAGGTAAATAACACGTATAAACTATAAAAACTGTATTTTTTCTACGTGAGTAACGTGAAAGTAAGAATTACTAAAAATAATCTTTACCAAATATTAACAAATACACGAATAAATATATACAAATAAACAAATAGTTATTAAGTATTCTTTATTGAGGAATACCTTCTTTAATTGTGACGAATGTTAGCTATCAGACACGGTCTTGCATGATTCTCGGTTTTTTATTTTCTCAATTCTCGTATTATAAATATTAATCCAGTGTTTAGTTTAGTGTCCCACAGCTATTTAATTTGTATATATAGGAAATATGAATATTGTATATTAATGTAGAAAATATTTGTAAATGTCCCCACAATAATAATTAAACTTTAACGTCGGGCATTACGTACACGCTGAGAAAAATTGTTGCTAATCGCCCATATCCTAACTTGTATTTATACAAACAATTAAGAAATAAAGAGTACCACGCCCATAAATACGCGTCGAGTCCAAATATATTACAAGGGAAATTGAAATTAATTTATAATCTAATGACCCCGCAATTGCGACACCCATTTAATCAAGAGTATTGCGTATTAGTTAATTAATCGGAACAATTGATCGATTGCAACCGGTCGCAGGCAGGAAGTACATAACAATCCTGTGTTGTCCCGGTTCGTTCATGAATACTGAAAAGAAGCGAGCTCGTTAATTCGCCATTCGGCTCGTTCCGGGTTGATACCCGGCACTTTAAAAATTAGTAGAAACGCATTTTTAAATGTAAACATCGCCGGGAACGACTTCCATTTATTATGGCAAATAAATGCCCGGTCCGTTTCTGCAACAGCGTGTTCGGCGAAATCGCATTTCGCGCGAGGCAGCGTACGTAGCGCAACGCTAAATCGATAACGCAAAACGATGCTGTCAACGTAATTCTGTTTCGGTCGAATTTTTCGATTCTCCGCCGACAGCTCGCCCTCCCAAACGGGATTACAAATTCAATTGGACCTGTTATTTGTCGTAACACCGACGCCCCGTGCAAACCATAGAAGGTGTATTAAAATCCAATAATTCCCATCTGAAGCCTCGCAAACCATGTTACCGCCTCCCACTCTTCTCATTTCACCCGATCGAAAACCGTTTCTATCCGGCCTGAAATCGCAATGAAAAAAACGCTGAACACCCGTGCCGCTGATCGATAGATCGCGGAACGATTGAGAGCGCTCTCGAACTTGACGGATCTTGAAAATTGTCCCACTTTTTTCCATTACGATTCACCGACTGTTCCGATTCGCCGCACATCTCACGTCTTCTGATTTCGGGCATTCATGGCAAAAATAGGAAACTAGAAATTTAAACAGCAGAAACACCACCAACAGTATTAAAGGAAAATAAAGATCCATAGTCTGTTCGTAATAATACATTCGATTTAGAATTGTTGGTAATGCAGAGAGGTGTGGGAAAACGAAAGTAACAATTGGAATTACGATTATATGAAAATTGTTAGATTTATAATCACAATTTTTCCAATACAGTTTTACGTAGTTACGTGAAACGTGAATCTAAAAATATTGGACACTTTTTTTCCCCAGCTAAATCCACCATGGATTTGAAGATCGGAGCTTCCTCTTTACAGAGACACCATCAAATTTGATGCACGATTTCTTTTGACAGTTTTATGGAACAGAAACGAGGAACTCTCATGGCGTTCCTTGTATTAATATAGTAGAAACGAGTAGAAAAAATCGTACATCAAGTTACAGGGGTTGTCGCAAAGGTGAAGGTTCAATTTTTAAATTCGTGGAAAATTCAGTCGTGGAGAAAATGTTCGATCGTTTTTACAGACGTTTCAATACGTAGTATTCCGCGTGTAGCGGATGTAGCAATCCGTAGTATACAAATGCATAAACCTTGCAACCTATTACATTGGCAGAACCAGATGAGAGTCGGGAAAAAAATTTCTCTCGACGGCAAATTCATGCTAGCGAACCTAATATTGCAAAACAAACATTCTTTTCGTCGAGAATAAATTGCGTTTCACTCTCGCGTAAAAATCCGCGCAAAGTTACGGGTCAATCCAATAAATTTCATTGACAGAAGAATCTCGCTTCGAAGCACTTTCAGTATTCGCAACATTCGGCGGTGGCACCGGTACCGGGATACCAGCGAGAAAGGGAGCAAACGGGAGAGAAAGATTGAGAGTCCTCTCTAATTTGACGGATCGCAAAAATCGATTTCCTTTTTTCCATTACATGTTCTCACGGTTCCGGATTGCCTCAAATATAGGACAGAAAAATAGAGAGAGAGAGAGAGAGAAATAGAAAAAGAGGGGAACACGGAGAGAAAGATAGAGAGAGAAATAAAAATAGAAACAGAGAGAGAGAGGAGGAAGAGATCAGGGGAGAGGGAGATGGAGAGTGACAGAGAGAGAGAGGGAGAGAGAGCGACGTAGATTTTCTTCCTAATTCTGCTCGCAACCGGACGTACGGCGCAGTCGGTTGAATCTCAGGTCCGGGGCACCGCAGCTGCCGGATCACGTATATTTTCTTGCTGCAACCACAAATTTCCAGTTTTAGTCAGTCACTGACCGAAAGCCGAGTTACTGCAAATTGGCCAGAGTCCGGTCAGCCCGCACTGAATCCTGGGCGGACGCGAGAGAGCGAGAGAGAGAGAGAGAGAGAAAGAGAGTGAGAGCGGGCCACGGGCCACCGTCGGGAACAAAAGTTCGTACGGGCGCACACCTACAAGATCGCCGGTCAAAGGTAGACCTGCACACCACCGCCGGAGCCAATTAATCGGTCTACTTGCCGATTTATGACCTTGGTCCTGAGGTTACCGCGACGTCGCGATTTTATTGGCTTTCATAGCCACCTCATCAATCCTCCTGCCATTTAACCGCCACCCCCCTCCCCCCCCCACCTCGCCACAACGTCGAACGACGTCGCTCTAACCTCGTTATCCTTTTCCTCGACGACCTTAGATACAGAGAGAGAGAGAGAGAGAGGGGGGGACCTCTCGAGATATCGGCCGTCGACGATCGACGAAAATTAACCAGTCCACCCGAGGATTATAACGCGATTTCTTGTTAATTTTCTAGTTCGTTTCAAAGTCGATATTTCGGGGCAACAAATATTTTTGCACGAACCCAATACGTTTCAGCGTCAGCGTGTACAACACTCTGCGCGTCACGAACGACGCTACGCAGTGCAAACATAGTGGCCGATAGGTTACATTTCTTTGTTCTACTGCATTTTGATTTTAAACGTAGTCGATTGCGCGTGATCCGCACACGCCGCTGGCGCGCAACACAGAAAATGCTGGAATAATTGGTTGAATTGTTACACGTTGAATGCTTTGTGTGTAAAACAAAAAAAAAAGATAAAAAAAGAAAAACGTAGTTCACGGCACGCAGCGTTGAGAAACACACATTTATTCGTAGCGTGTCGACGGTACGTGAAAAATGCTCGTGTAATCGAATCAATTGAAAAGCATGGAACGCGTTCTCAGATATTTTATAGCTTGTGCAAACTCTGACACTACGGGAACGAAACGTTGTGAAAATGTGAAGTGGCATTTTTATTTCGTTTAATAAATCTTATGTCATAATTATTTTATTTTATTCATAAATCTTCTAATCAGTCAAATTCTTCCCTTAGCCTTCATGAATTATGTACTAATCACGAAATCGATCATTTCGATTAGTCATCGATATATATACAACAATGACACAATTTGTTTGCCAAAATCGAATATCAACATTTGCGACAGTTTATTAAGCTCACGAAACTGTATTGTATTCATTGCATTAATTGAAGAAGCAACGAAGTATTCTGACAAGGATGGAATTTTTTCCAACATTTTCATTGCTCACCAAACTGATCCATCTAGCTTTGTCAGCAGACCGAAGGCCATTTGATAAACGTTAGAGGCTGGTATTTTTTGAGAATTCTGTTATCCGAACAACAGTGTCACCGACGATTTGTTCGGATAACGGAGGCTCTATGATATTTCGAGCGTGGATCGAACGGAATCGAATAACAACAGAATTGTTTCGGAATGTTTTCAGTTCCCATACTGGACGTGTCGGCAGTGGCTGGCTTCAAAGCTCAAATACCTTGCGACATTGATCCCTCAACCAGAAGCGAGGTGGTGAGCATGGTTTTTTGGTACAAAGGCGAAAGGGATGGCTTACCGATATACAGCGTGGACGCTCGCGGCGGCAGATCGATAGCCCAGGCGAGGCTCTGGTCAGATCCATACGTATTCGGCGAAAGGGCAACTATGAGAACGAACGTGGAGCCTGCGAGATTGGAGATCGATCCCTTGGAAACGAACGACGCGGGGGTGTACAGGTGCAGGGTGGATTACAAAAATAGCCCGACGAGAAATCAGAAGGTTAACCTCACTGTGATAGGTGAGTACACTTTTTCGTGTGATCGGGGATATTCTATTGTTTCATTCTAACTACTGCGAGCCTACGCAAGATTTCGCGAATTTTACAGCATAGCAGATTCCTATATGACGCGGTCAAAAAATTATCTGAAAAAACTTCTACTATATAGTAGTAAATATACAGTATATGTGCAAAATATTGTTTAGAAAGATAGTACACTTATTTCCACAAAAGATACACGTGTACGGAGGTTTTAAATAATTATTTGATCGTGTTGTACAGAAGTGTACCGTACCTGTGACACATAAGTGATTCTACGTGAACAAATCAATTGATACCGGAGGAGAACAGAATTTTTTAATGCGAGGAAGATTTTCATTCTACGTGAAAAATTAATTGATGACAGAGTACAGAGGTTTTCAATCCGGGGAAGATTAAAATTTATTTTCGTACGCCTGATAACCGCGACTGCGAGCCTCCACTTTTGCAAGATTTCGTAAATTCTACAGTACTGTAATATAATCTATACGTAAGTGATTCTGCACGAAAAAATTAATTGAATATCGAAAATTTCAATATTTTACAAACTACATCGCAATAGGTTGAAGAATTTCATTATTTAATTGTTTCATTTATGATCCTGCTCAGAACAGTAAATAAACAGTACGGATGAACAATGAACATATACCATAGAATAATGCAATCGCATAATAGTATCGCACCCCATTGATAGCTTCCTCAGTGGCGAAGAAAGTGTGGCATTTGCAAGGCAAATTTTTTAGCACTGCTACAAGATACGGTACTGTATACCTGTCATCTTATGTGATATTAGCATGATAGATGTCAAGCTCACTCTATTCACCAGGCATAGGCGGTATTAAATGATTCGTTTCGTGAAAAATGGCGTGCTTGACAAGTAACTTCGTCCTTAATTACCAGAAACGTATTTATGGAGTGCCGTAATGTATTTCGTAGGGCAAGATACAGATTTTAAACAAATCGGTGTGCAAAAATAGATTTAAGTATCAAGGGCACAATACTAATTTTCCTTTGTAAATAGCTCCGAAAACTTTACTGAAAGATACATTGAAATTTAAGACTATTTTGGCCATTTTATAAGCTACGTAGAAAATGGAAGACAGTAACAAGACGATGGTATTTTTTAATTAGATTGTAAATTTAAGTCATTTTAAGCTGGTAATATTTTTAAAACTTGCTTGCTATTTAAAAATCGGAAAGCAAACTTGAGATTTTGGAAAGAATACGGGAAATTTATTTTTAACATTACTTTCGTCGAAATTATTCTTCGTGTAATTATCAAAGTAGTTCCAATTTAGTGAGTGAATCCTAATTTCAGTGACGATCAAGCTGAAATGACGAGTGAAATTTCCCGAGTGCAGTATTTTTGGAACATTCAGTTCGTACGTGACATTCAGTGACAAACAGTTTCCTCAAATATTTCAGATGTTTATTCATTTCTCGACTTTCTTCTTAGAAAACCAGTTTCTCACTAGATGTGGAGCATATTCGAGGTGAAACCGTTGCACTCTTGAAGATGATAAAGTCTCCGTACGCGAAATTTCCCTTAGGTCTGCCCGTTAAACGGCACGAGACCATTTTGATAGTTCACCACCGTTGCCTTGTTTCTCATAATTTTCTTTTCTTTATCTCCACCATTTTTCCAAACAAAAATACGATTTGTATTCTGAGATCTCTTCAAAATTCGTTGATAATCGAACGTTCATTTTTGGTCAATTTTTCTTTCACCACACTGTTTGCATTTTATAAAATGGACACAGCAACGAATATATTTATGAGTTTTTCACGGAGAAATTGTGTCAACGCGTTCCATTAGTAGAATTAAGAGAAAACGTATGAATCTACGTTTTTGAAAGCTTTATTTAACAGTGGTTTGCTTCAAAATCGTTTCATAATTTTATTAAAATAAATTCTGAAATAAAGTGGTGAAAATGATCAGTTCGTATGTCATCTCGCAAACGAACGTTTTTTTTTTTAAAAAAAAAAAAATGTATGAATATCCCACGATGTAAAAAGTTAATGCTATTGTCAGATGCACAAACATTGTTTCAATTGTGAAAAAAGCGTGGTTCTGAAACATAATTTTTATATTTTAAAATTTTATTCTGTTTGAGATAAAAGCAGGTGCATGATGTATTTCACTTGTGTGAATTACTTAGTCTCAATGCTGCCATGTTCGATATTATTCATGTATTTTCTAAGCTGTTTTAAAAAAATTTCTTGGTAGGCCACGAACGCAATAAAAATTTCCAGAAAATTAATTTATACCGGGATACGTATCTATTAATCAGGACGAGGACGTGATCCTGTAATTTACGTCTGTACGGATGGCTTTTTCCTGCGAGAGCACTAATACGATTTTTAATTAATTGCGAGTAGCGAGGATTCAACAGGTGTTGCAGTGTTCCAGTTCCAAAGCTGAAGAATGATGTGTTATCGTGTATTATTTAAGCAACGTGCGACTTCGTTTCACGGTGTGTCACTCCTCGGTGTTTTATAACGCAAGAATGCAGTAAGCATTTAAACCCAAACCGTTTGCTCGTGATTTAGGATTGTTTCACGGCAGTAACCGCGTTCATGCTGCTTAATGGCATTCACATTGCTAATCTCAGACGTACGTGTATGCACGTATGTATAACAGGGTTCAACACATACAGTTTCTTGCCTTCGAATGACGATTGCGATTAAACTTGACCGTGGCTGTTGGAGAAATACAATTTTAGGAAAATGGAACGGACAGTTTAACGACGTTCGAACGTTCAATAATTTTTAAACGGGTAAAATCTAAGATTCAATAATATTTCTAAACTGTGCCGGAATTCTTGAATTTTTTTGTAATTTCTACAGAACTTTTAAAACGAGATTAACATTTAAAAAGCAAATATAACGAATAGTTTAAAGATTCACTGAAATTCGTTTCGCTTACAATCACATTAATTTTTGCTGCCACCTTCCTAAAAACAATTTCGAATTCCTAAATATTTGACTGGTTCATATGGAATTTTTAAATATAATTTCTTCAAATAACTTTCGCCTCAAAAAAGTGAATATAGTAAATGGTGTGAAGATGCACCGAAATTCCTGTTATTTAAACTAAATGTAATTGTTGGTTACGTTGTCACGAAATTTTGAATTCTTAAATGATTGATTGATTCGTGCGAAATTTTTCAAATTAATCTCCGAACGAATTTTACTCAAAGGAATGCTTGAAATGCAATATTAGCAATGCAAGCAGTTATCAGTTTTACTCGAGTTCCACGTACTCCTTTGGAGAGCTTGTACTTCATTCGTATTCAGTGCTGAAGTGGAGCAGATTGATCTTCCTTGTTATTAGTTTACATAGAAACGACATAAGCATTTCAAAGGAATACGGGATACTCTGCGGAAGCTACATATTTCAGGTTTCGATTTTAATAATATCGATATATTCGACACTGTTGCAATTCACGTGCTATTTGAGGAAATGTTCAAACTTGCATCTCAAACAAGTACGAAATGAATTATGCAGGTTAGACATAGTATTTCTGAATAAACTGTGAACTGCACAGTATTGTTTCTAAAATAATGTTGCAGCTATGAATTAGGACAAAACTGAACAACTTATAGTAACAGAAATAAACAATGAACTGTAAAGTATTGTTTCTAAAATATTACAGCAGGTCTAAAGTACTATAAATATTAGCAATAGAGGAGGAGAAAAATTACCAATGCATACAGAATTAATAGAAAATAAAATGAATTGCAGCAAATGTTGACTCACAAACCTAGTAACTCGTTTCCCCAACGAAGCTAGGATTTTGTTGGTCATATTGTTGCGAAAATTATATACACAAATCTGGGGATCAGTATGAGTAATTGCGGTACCGTAGTCGGGAAATCTTTCAAAAGATTCTGTAGAGCTCGCGCGATGGCGTCCACGACTCACATAAATTGAACTTCGTGACAGTGCCACCAAACAAGCCGGCGATTTACACTGGCGTCGGCCGAAGTTTGGCTAAGATACAGCAGCCTTTCAACGAGGGTAGCGAATTGTCCTTATTATGCGAGGTAATCGGGGGTTCACCGCCTCCGAATGTAACGTGGCATTTCGAGGGGAGGCTGCTGGATGAGACGTACACCTTGGAACACGGGGACATCACGATAAATCGGCTTGATACCTCGAAGGTCACGAGAGAGTTCCGCAGGGCGAAGTTAACTTGCCGGGCGAGCAACACGCATCTCATCCCTCCTCAGACATCCGAGATCGTTTTAGATGTCAATTGTGAGTAAGAGACTCGTCTATTTACCGAACACGTCCCCTAATATCGTCCCGCCAACAGCTTTCTTTGAATACAGAATTTCGTGAACAAAAATACGTTAACCCCTTTGTTAGGCTCGTGGTCCATGTCGTCTACAAATCTACGTCTTTAAAATTAGTTATAATTCGGCCCAGTTATACTAGATACATCTCGTGTAATCTTGCTGTATCAACCCTACGGATACTAGGGTGCCCCTCGAACCCCCAGCACACCCCTCCTCGACACTTAAGAATTTTTATCATGTTTGATTATAGCTTCGAAGATTTATAATTTTGCTGTCCCAAAGTTACTGTGATTTTCTACAATCTTAATATTCCAAAAACGACGAAAACAATTGGTACAATTACACGTGGATTTGTAAAAAAACTTTCTGTCACATAAAAGATTAATATTAACTTGCAGTAATTATATTACTATATTAAGTTGTAGTCGTTTCTCTTAAATATTAAGCCCAGTCAGGCGACAGCGTGCACATAACTGTACCCGTTGACTTCCAGTGAAACCGTTGGTAGTGAACATTACGAATAAGGAATCTCATTTGTCGGCGCTAAAAACGTACGAAATTGAATGCGTCAGTTCAGGGTCTCATCCGGAAGCTGTGTTCACCTGGTGGAAGGGGAAACATCTGGTGGAGTATATGGCTAGAAATGTGAGTATTACATTTTTGAGTCTGCAGTCGTCACAGGAGAATTCCTCAGCTGCGACATTGACGTGTCCGCTGGCTTAGATTCTGAGTTCTTCGTAGTTTGTAGATAATCCGAACATTACGAGAAGTGTGTTGAGTTATGTACCGACCATGGAGGACGATGGGAAATATCTGACATGTCGGGCTGAGAACTCCGTTGTACCTGATAGCGCTTTAGAAGACAAATGGCGGCTGCTAGTCTATTGTGAGTGTTACCAAAAGCTAATTCTATCCACTAATTTACAGGATTAATTTTGCATCCGTCCGGAAATAGATCAGAACAATTTTGTGTTTCACTTTCATGTGGGTTACTCGATTGCCTATAAGTAAACATTATTTCTTCTCATGACGTGGCTATAAGATAATTATAATCAATTCTTTACCAAGTATAAAGTTACTAGATCTAAAAGAAAATTTGTTAGAATACTTGCTGAATTCGTCTAGATATGCTGAAAAGAACTAATTGTCCATTAAAAACTGAAAGTAATCTTAAAAATAATAATTTTCTAATAATAGTTTGCCGTATATTTATTGTATTTCTAAATAATTGCTTTCTCACGAGAAAAAGAGTTTGTTCGAAGCAGCAAGCAAATGCAACGATTCCGTGTGTTTCTCGAATTTTCTGTTCGTAATAGTGCTCGTTCGAGATTGTGGGACCGTGTTATTGATTTTATCCATTATGTTACGCATTTGAATTGTTGCTTGTAGATGCACCAATAGTGACAATCAAGCTAGGCTCGAGTTTAAAGGCGAACGACATAAACGAGGGTGACGACGTCTATTTCGAATGCGACGTTCAAGCGAATCCAAACGCGTACAAGATGGCCTGGTTCAAAGACGGCAAAGAATTGCATCAGAACACGACAGCTGGAATTTTCCTTCACAGCGGACAATCTCTGGTTTTGCAACGCGTGACTAGAAATTCCGCTGGTGAATATTCCTGCATGGCGACCAATATCGAAGGGAAATCCACGAGTAAACCAGTGAAACTCGAGATAATGTGTGAGTATCAAATATTATATTCTAGGTTCTCTTTTAACAATTAACAGGTTATGTAGGACCGATGAAATATCCAGAGAATGTGCTCGAAACAATAAACTTACTTGGACCACCATTTTGCGGAGAGTACTATTCTTCCAAAGTCGATTAATCTGTAAATTTAGGATGTAGGATGATGTACTTTTAAACACGCATATCTTTCGAACCAGTGGATTCCTTGCCTTAAAACTTCGATATTTCGCATTATCTCGTCAAGATGTACAGAATTATATAGTAAAAAGTTGAAAATTTCTGGGTTGCCAAAGTGAAGTTTAACCTATTTTTTCCAATTCCGACTAAACGTAATTTCTCCAAAATGTCGATTAATCTGTAAATTTAGGATGTAGGATGATGTACTTTTAAACACGCATATCTTTCGAACCAGTGGACTCCTTGCCTTAAAACTTCAATATTTCGCATCATCTCGTCAAGATGTACAGGATTACATAGTAAAAAGTTGAAAATTTCTGGGTTGCCAAAGTGAAGTTTAACCTTTTATTCAATTCCGACTAAACGTAATTTCTCCAAAATGTTAATTACATCTGGTAAACTAGTCCACCTATCTAGGCAGAGAAACTGAAGTCGTTCGATTAATTGATAAAAAGAATTATTTCGATTTAAAGTGCCACGAGACTGTGGCTGTTACATTCGAGAAATTCATCTCCGCCGTAACCCTAAGATTACCGTAACACTACACTCCACTAGAATCGCAGCGTCCTCCTCTCGGAAACTTTCCTTCCGGTTTCCCTCCATCGTTTATCGTTCCCTTCTTTCCGCGGCAAAGGGTAGAGCAGGGTTGACAGTCGGAACCGTTCCCTGTCGCATTTTCAGACGCACCAATCTGCAAGGACGGCTCTTCCACTCAAGTGGTCGGCGCCCTGAAGCACGAGACGATCTCGCTGGTCTGCGGCGTGCAATCGAAACCGCCTCCGACGACTTTCCACTGGACCTTCAACAATTCCGGCGAGCTGATGAACGTGCCGGCGAATAGATTCACGCAGGTCAAACCCCTGAGCCTGATCACGAACCACTGGCACGGGTCCAAGCTGAGTTACACGCCAGAAAACGACATGGACTACGGGACTGTCGCGTGCTGGGCCAAAAACCGTATAGGGGAGCAAAAGACGCCCTGTCTTTTTCAAATCATCGTCGCCGGGAAGCCCTATCCCTTACAGAACTGCACGGCTCTTCAGTCGACCGGACCCTACGCGTATCGAATGGGTAAGCGACACTTTACTCTTTCTCCTTCTCTCTCTCCCACTCTGTCTTTAACACATACACACACATACACAGCCTTCGAGTTCTCCCTCCTCCCTTTCTGACCTAAATAGCGGTAACTACACCATTACGGTCGGTCCCATCATCGAGGATGACGGTTTACGGTCGATAGCCTTGTTGTGTTCAACAGCTTGTTTCCTATTGCGACCCGTGAAAAGCGAAGGTGACCAATCGTGCGTGAAAAAGGTCGTGAAATTAGGCGCGTTCCGTGCTGGCCTCGACGATCAGAGATAGGGGGTCTTTCGTTACGGGAAAGTGACACCGGAGAATCCCCTTGTGTTTCAGATATTTGATACTCTTCGGGGTCAGCCGCTCCCAGTGACGCGTTAAAAGTTAGATTACTGTTTCCAGCTTCGATCCCCTCGGCGTGGAGGCCCTTGAATTTGAGAATTTTGTATTGTGTCGCGCGAAATGATAGATCGTTTGATATATTACACGTTTTCATAAAATCGATGGAACTAGACAGCGGGTCTTTATGCAAAAAGAAAAATGTTCCTATTCGATTGTACCAAGTAGAAATTGCATGACACTGTATTTTTAATAATTTCAATCAGTCGAAAGTGGTGCAACGATAATCTGAAATTTTTCTAATATCTTGTTTTGCATCTTTTAAAGTTTCTTTTTAAAGAAATAGCATGGAAATCTTTATTGTCTCGTGAAAAAGCACAGAATTGGTATAAGTGTACCTCGTGCTGAAAATTGTGTTTTCATGGCTCAATAAAACAGTTGATTCTCCATTTGAATAATGTATAGAAGCTAGGAATGCATGGGTATAACTTTCACATTTTCACGGTTGGAAATGCGTTTACAAGAAGCGTGAAGATCTTTTGAACATTAAAGCAACCACACTTGAGCGTAGCATCGAATATGCTTTACTAGAAAAATGATTAAATGAATCACTTGAAAGAAGAAGTTGTCCGCTGTTTCGACCGCTGTTTCGTTTAATTCCATCTCCAGTAAATTTGTAATTATTAATAACGTTCCAGTCCACCCGAAAGTTCAATTTTTCAGAGCAAGAAATAATTCATTGATGTAGCCTTTTTTATGTACCTCAAACAACATTCGAATAAAAACAAAAAATAATTCTTTAACACTAGAACAAGCTCACTTGTCGAAATGACGGATTTCAAGTTTTTTGTTTTTTGCAATTATGGAGATTGCAAAGTCTTTTTTCTGGGACATTTATTTATTCTGACATATTCTATAAAAATAGTCTCGATAACTTAGTCAGTTTTGGTGCTCGGTTGTTCTAGCGTTAAATACATCGTAATCTATGAATTCGTAACATTGTAATATATAGTATTTCGGAATTTCTTTTTGCAGGTCACGAGGATTTTAAGGCCACCGACTCGCGAGACGCTGATTGGTTGATCGTTCGATGCTTTGAGGGATTTGACGGCGGTTTGCCCTTAACTAATTACGAACTCGAAGTCTATAGTGAAGAGAACGTTTATCATGTCAATACCATTTACTTGAATCACACAGAGAAATCCAGTTCATTAGGTCCGGTTTTCGAAGTTACTGGTTTAGAACCTGGTCGCAACTACCGACTTCATCTGTACGCTGTCAACGCTAAGGGACGCAGCGATCCCGTGGTCCTTGAACCAGTCACGCTCAAAGGAGTCGCCATGTACACCACTAACGGTGAGTGTTCTCTTTAATGGTGCTATTTCCATTAAAAAAAAAATATTTAGGAAGTCGCCGAACCTTTCTCAAGCACGAAATCAAAATGAGCATTTTATTTTCTTCAATTCTATGAATATTTTAAACCTCTTTCACTAGAAGAGCCTAGAAGCCTATTCACGGGCACCATGATCGCTGTAATATTTCTAAAGGAAGCACATTAATTTTTCCTAAATTACATTCTTAAAAAAAGTGCATCGTTGACAAAAAGTATTCAATTAATCAGCCAAGCGGAAATCTTTATGATTGTTCATACAAAAGAATTAATTTGCTGGGTAACCGACACGCTGACAGAAAATCAGTTCAGTTTTTAGAGCGCGTTTGCGAACCGCAAAAACGCGGGAGCCGGAGCATCCGATAATTCATGGGCACGGGATCACGTGTTTAATTACGCGGCATTGTGCGATCGGTTGAACGACATGTAGCATGATAGCAGGGAAAGTAGTTTCCCCTCGGGGGGCGTCGAAAGGCGCGATTATGCGCATCCAGACTAACTTCAGGATCTCTTTCAACGAGGCAGCCCTTCTTTTATACGATACGTTTCTTCGTATCCTTCTTCCGCGGACCCTGAATTAAAATCCCATAAAGAGCCCGAGTCCCTTTCCTCGCTGCTGTCTCATTCGAGGCGCATTTATCGCCTTTAATTTCCATCCTCATGGTTTATTCATGCCGATCCGTTGGACGATCCCACTGTGTGTGGAAACGCTTGCGTACGAATGCCTTAGGCAGCCTGCCCGACTATCTCTTTCTCTGTCTCTCTTTCTTTCTCTCTTTCTCTCTCTGTCTCTCTGGCTCTGTGTATGTGTCCGAGCACGTCCCGCGACGCGAGCTCATCTTGGATCTCAGTTGCACGCGTTTACCCGGTAGCTGCTACCGTTCGCTGTGCGCCACCGACTACATCCATAGTTCTATTCAAACTTCTCAAAATCCTTTCAAAATCGTTTTAACCGGATTGCACGCCCCTGTCATTTTCCTCTGCTTACGATCGTAACGTGTGAGCGCGCGGCTCGGATAAGATCCGAGTTTCAAAAATGTTATCCTCTCGAATATACACTGCTCCGAAAAAATAGTCATTGTACACTGCTCAGGAAATTGGGGAATTTATATTTTGAGAATTATAGTGGCCCATAACAGAGAAAATAAAGATTTTTTTACAATTATTTTTCTGTAGGTGTACATTTAAAATTAAAAAAATACGTTTTGCAGATCTTTCATTATATTTTTATATAATTTATATTGATTCAAACACATTTTTTATTTTTTTATTTTAGATAATGCCATTAATCCAATAAGATCAAACTTATTGGCTAGGGATGTTGGTAGTCTTTATTTGCAAGTTTTCTTATATTTTTTAAAGTTGAGTATGCGTCGAAAAATGTGAACGTAGAAATATAAATCTGTTATAAATATTTCGTAGACAGTTTTTACAAAATAGTCGTATTTTGATACCAAAGATAATTATTTTATATTTCTATACTGTTCACCTTTGAGTTCAGAGAAGTAGAAAAGCTCTGCCATAGTCAGACACGCCAACCGAGTCGCTACTAATTCTACACTCAGCGAATATTCGAATTAGAATCTCTTGAGAATTATTATAAATTTCTTATAAAAATTATTATAAATTTATTATAAAGAAGAAGTTTGCAAAATAAGTGATAAGAAAAAATATTTTCAAATAGAACGTTTATTTATCTGTCCTGCCAGTTCCTTTGTGAGATTAATCAATATTTTGCACATATGAAACAATTGCTAATCCATTTGAATACATTTTTAATCTCATATAATGCGGTATAACATATAAATTATAGTCTGTTGATTTTTATACAAAATTCAATCTCCACGTCCAACAATTATGAAACTGAGGTAGAACACAATTTTATTTTCTGCACTAGTAGTTGCAGCTTCGAAACATAAAAAACCACGAAATTCTAGAAAACTTTGCGCCTTATTTTCTTCTCCTGGTGCTCATTAAAAGTTACGAACACATTCTGTTAAAATCTGCAGTGCACAGTCAAATTGATTTTGTCTCATTCTTGTAATTTACAACTTCTTTAGTACCGAAGTACTTAGAACTCAATAAAGACATGTTCCCAAATATTGGCAAAATGAAAAAATAATTTTTATATTACATACTACAAATTTTTACTGAAATTAACATAAACGTCGTTTTAACGTCGTCGAAATTTAAAGTCATTGCACTTTAACTTCCGACGGCGGAGTCCGGGTCTATCTTGACCCAGGGAATCAAAATCCTTATTCAATTATTCAGATTTTCGCGAATTACTTAAATGACCAGCTGCTGCATTCAAGAAAGAAAACAAAATTTCTATTTCACTCCAGTTGGTTGCAATTCCGGTAAAAAATATTTGCAATAAATATTCGCTGTCTACTCATAAGAACGGTCCACCGTCCGAGGGTTAAAGACAAATATTTTTAAATATACACATCTAATGCTGATAGACGGTTTCTTAATTTTGGGATCGTGCTGCACGTCGAAACGTAATTGGTAGCTAGTTATTAAAATACTTAGCTGAACTATAGTCGTTGCTTCTCCGTAGGTAAGCGAGCCGGCGCTCACCGAAATCCGGGATTTCTTCTCTAATTTCATTTAAACTTGGAACTAGAGTATTAGAAACAGTTCCTCTTGATTACAAATTGCCAGTAAACGTTACTTGTACATAAATCAAATTATCTTATATATGTTCGCTTCGACATAGATATGTATAGGTCGACAGACACGCGCGCATGGTCGGGCATGTACACGTGGAACGTTCGTCCGCTAACGAACCAAGGCGTTTTCTGAATGCCAAAAAGCTCTCCGGTTAGTCTTCGTCAGTGGTCTGGCTCTCCTTCTCCCTCTCTCTTTCTCTCTCTCTCTCTCCTTCTTTTCTTCTTAATCTTTGCTAACGGAAGTTCTTTACGTTTCCTTCGTGATCCAATAAATAAAGGGAAAGGGCGAATCTCGTTTACCGGACACGTTTGAAACGCTTTTCTACGACCAGACGACGAGAACGACTGGCGGCTCCTCGTCGTCCGTTTGAGACTCCCCCTTGTCTGACAAAGACAAGACTTGACTCATCATTTCATTTGGAAAGGAATGCTGCCAGCCTGCGGGACAGTCGGTGGAAATTAACCTTTGGTTGGTAACGCCGCGTTTTCGCGAGCGAAACGGCCTGTAATCACGCCGATTCTGACTGTTCTGGTTGTTCTAATCAATCGTTAATTGGAAACTCGTTTCCTGCCGACAAATTACCGTGGTTCTTAATTATTTTTTAATTAGTCCCCGCCTCTTTCGGAGAAAGAACTTCCGCAATTTTAAAGCCTCTAATTTACGGGCGAACTTTTAATTGGTTACATCGAGGACTGCGACGAAATCTTTGACACTGAATTTTTCGCGGTTTCTCTCACACGTAATCTCGCTTTATATAAATGGCTATTTCACGTAGTTCATCAATGATAGACTGCCGGAACTTGGTGGCTTCGATTCTAGTGGATCCAAAGTGTCGACGCCTTTCAATTCTTTTAATCCTTCTACTGTTTTAAATGGCAGCATCCTCGCGATGTCAGTTTAATAAAAACACAGTACAGTCATCCACGGTTAGATTTCACTGAAATTCACTCGGTTAACCCTGAAACGACCACAAACAAAAAAAAAAAATACATGTAAAAGACCGGAAGGGTCCAACGATCGCACATATGCAAAATCGTTGGGAAGAGAAGCAAGAAATTTCTATGTCACAACATTTTTATTCAAGCTAATTTATTTATAAATTCCATACATTTTTTACGTAATATTGATTTTTCCGAATGTTCTGAGTATCAAAACATGTTGTCCATATTTCACTTCTACACGAGCGTTATTACTATAGTGGGTCCCGTTGGATCCTTCTGGTCGCGTGAGGGTTAATCCCCACAATTCCCCTACCACTTACAAGGAACGATCCCGGAAAATTTGGGACGACGTATATAGTTCTTGTAAAAAAGTTAGACACATATTTTTTTTCAGTGGCCATCGTCTATACCGAAGTAGTGAAAACAGCCCTTAGCAGAAAATGCCGAAATATTCAAATTACAATATTCTGTATTTAAATAATATTCGTTAAGTACGAAATATTCTGTATTTGGATATGCCCTTTTCGCACACAAATATTCAAGAAAATGGATTAACCACCCCTCTAGTTCCCTATACATTCGACCCGAAACTTTCACGGCTGTGTTCATCTCTTGAACGGTGGCTGCTAAAGAAGACCATGTGTGCGTGTAATATTTCTGCAAGGACCACGTCCTCCCAAAGTTTCATTAACACTTTGGCTGCCAAACTAGAAACCTCAAAAATTTCATGAAATCAAAGTAAGTTATTTAAGTAGTCCTCCAACCTTCTTGCATTTTACAGATCCTAATCAAATTTGGTACAATGAATATATCAACGTAAATATTAATTTCAAAACCTGGACAAATAATTCCGTGACCCACGTATGGGTGACATGGCAGTCAACGTGTTAATAGGTGCAGTCCCATGCTAGAACCTCAGCGAATCCTTACTTGGACAAGGAGATAGAGCAAATAGAACGCTACAATGCAAACAAGAAACGCTATCCGCGAGAATTTCACTGGTGGTTCGCGGAGCATAGTGAAATTTAACCGTGGATCGTTGTAATTGTAAAGCGGACGGCGAAGCCCCGTTGATCGCCGGGTAATAAGAAAGCCCCTAACTCGGGGCGAGGGAGCGGAGTAACGATCGCCTTTACGTGAGCCACGTCCTCCTTTGTCCGCAGGTCGCGGAACTTCGAACGAGAGCACCGACTACAGCCTCTTGGTAGCTTGTTTCGCCGGCGGGCTAACGGCCGTATGCATTCTGATTGTCGGGATAACTTTGACCTTGTATCGTCGCAGCCGGCCGATCCGCGCGATGAAGGCCCACACCGAAGTCGTGCAGTACGGGAACAAAGAGGATCGGGTGGTGATAGCGCCGCTTAACAAAGATTCCAGGGACGAGGTCAAGGGGCAGATGTTCAACGATATTCCCGACGACGATCCGGATGTGATTCCCAACAAGGTGGACAAGAGGCCGGACATATTTGAGCCGAATTACGGGACCACCAAGCCGGAAAGATCAAAGGACTTCAGCCACCTGGAGGACCTCGATTATCCGTCACCGTCCTCGGTCCTACACACAAAAGACTCGTGGATCTACCCGAACGGGTACGTGGAGAAAATGGAGAAAAGTCTGAGCCCGATGCGACCGAGCACGCTTCCTGTCCACCGCACCCTCGACATTTACACGAGAAGTTCGCGAGTTCAAGAAAGTTGTATATAAGACGACCGATCGGTTTCAGTTCGCCGACTTATCCGACGGCGAGATCGACGCCGGGCAAACTGACGAGACGTTTGTAACGCGATGCGTCTTATCGATCCGCTGATCGATTCATTGACTTCGGCGGTTGTCTCGTGGAGAATCGTTTATTGGATCCTGGGACTTCGCGAGCGGAATAGGGTATAATGGAGGTAATGTGGAACGTTCAGGAAACATTCTACTATGATTATTGCAAAATTTCACCTTTTAACTGAGAATTACGAGTTAACAAGTCATTCGAGTTGATTGGAATATTTTCAAAATTGTCCATAACTACCACACAGAATCAAAGTAATTTAATCGATGAAACCGAAATTGGAAATTTTAAATTTATCGTGATACGTACTAATATTTTAATCCTTTGGAATTCTAAAAATTCCATCTTTAAACCTAGTCAGAGATTGGTATCATCCTTACGCGATTAACATACCGGTTAACATGTTCATTCGGAAGATAATTAAGAAGAAACGAACTCCGAAGGTAGCCGTGTATACTAACTCGTAATCACAGACGGTCTGCGAGGCACTTAAGGGGTGCAGAACCATTTGTTTTATCCGATCCCAAGAGTGTCTGCTCTCGAGTCTACGTATGTACCTAGTTTCACGTAGCTGAGACTGAAAATAATCTGCTATCAAAGGATAATTATGACACTTTCATAGGAGAGAAAGCATTGCAATTAGAATAACAAAAATTCATCAAAATAACAGCAACAGCTCTAAAGCTCTAAAAGCAACAGATTCTGACCGGTTAAAATTTTAGAAAACTAATCCTTCAAAAATGTGTCAAATGGTCAAGCGTATTAAATATAGTATGTACCAAATGTATTAAAAAAGAAATTCCTCTACATTTGGCAAGCGTTTAAAATCAAATGTTCCATATTACCATCGTTTGCCTTTTATTTGTAGATGCAGATAAACTCGTGGCACGACGAAATCGTGAGAAACGAGGAACGCAAATTGCTCCCGTTCGGCAACGGTAATCGGTATTGTTAGATCCGGTTAGGTTCTGAAATTGGTTGAAAAAGAGATGGGATTATCGGATGAGAGGGCCGTTTATATTCTGCCACGCGAATTCACTGAGCCACTGCCAAACGCGTTCCAAACAAAAGACGTTTGTAAATAGACAATAACTATTCTTAAGATTCCCTCCCGAGGTGTCGAAGACTTGCTCTTATTTTTCACCTAGACTAAGTAACCGTAACTTCAATGTAAAAAGGAACATCGGGGCCGAGAAAGAGACGTTTCGTCGTGGCGGAAAATCGGATTTTACGGCGTTTGTACATAGACAATAAATTTCTTTCCTTTAATGTTCTTATACCCATCGGGACACTCCTGTACACTCTGTGGTTTCGTGTTGAACATTGTTTCGTGAGGGTGTTTGATGTACTGAGAAAATGAGGTTTCAAATCTCTGCTGACGTATTACCATGCTTTGTGAACAACTTTGAATAAGCATGTAAACCTTTGTATATATGGATAATAAACCTGGTTGTTTAATAATTCCGGCCGACTGTTGTTTACCAGCTGAAACCTCCGAGAATGGCACAGGTAAGTGTTCATCGAATTTTTGTTTACTTTATCAGATATACTTTCTTTTATATCCTTGATTAAAAATGGAAAAAAAGGTAAAATCACTAACACAACCGATAAAATATATTATAATTTTAATGATTACATGGATTCTCTACATTCTGGTAAAAGTTAATTATTCTGGCAGAATTTAATTAAAAGTTTTTCAAATAATTTAATTATCAAAATAAATTAAAAATATTCGCGAAAATTGCTGTGTTATATGCGTCTCCCTTTAATCATCATTGAAGCGAGTTTAAATATTCATAATGTTATAAAAAGATATAGAGGAAGGTTCCCTATATTGGACCACTTAGCGCAAATACCTCCATAAATCGGAGACATGTTCACATTTTCGATAAAAAAGAATTAAATAATATTACGCAGTCTAATTTAGGAAACCGGAAAAATTATAAATTTACGAATGAGAACTACGGTCCATATTAGGCTACTTTTCTCTGTCATTATATTTGGAAGAATCTGCAGCAGGTATTATTGCAGCAGGAAAAATGGTTAAAGTAAAAAATTTGTCGTGAACAAAAAGAAATTTTTCAAAAACGAAGACGATGGGAACAAACGACTTTCGAGATCGAGCTTGGTGTATTAAAATCTATAAGAATCGTGTACCGGTTGTGAAACCGCAAAATTGGGGTTGGATGTTAAATAACATTCTGGTTACTGCGAAATCGCGCAGTTCGTGTACTTGATTTTGCATTCATCACACTCGGACGCGTGTCTGCTTCCCATACATTAACCCCATGACGTTCGGAAGCCATCGTTGACTGATTCTGGACGCACCGGCCGCGATTTATTGGGCTGGTAGATATTATTTGTAAGCCGCTTATCCGTCGCTGCGAATCTATAGATCTCTCGGAGGTATCTCGTTTAACGGTTAACACCGAGTACACATCAGGTCTACAGTTCTCTCACGCAGATCCCAATCCACTGGTGGGTTGACGTTACAACAGGGATCCAGAAGATGATGTACAACGATAAATCACATTGCTAGGACGATGTTTGCTCGCTGAATCTGGTTTCATGCCGCGTGGAAATAAACCGCCGCCGACAGTCCCTTTCTCGAGGGGGTGCACGGTCATTTTTCAATTTTTGGTCCGCCGCGTTCGCCGGGAAAATCAAGCGAAACGAAATTTTACCCTAGCTTTCAAAAATCTCGGGAACCCAAAGGTTTGGCAGAAAAATGATCTTGGTTCCGAGTAAATTTCATCCGCCGCGATTATGTATTTTATTTGATCGATTGTACGATGTAAAACGGATTTTACTAAATCCGTAAAAATCTTGGATGATATTCGGTTGGTGGACAAACAATTCAAGTCTCGAGGATGCATGATACAATTTTTACTTTTACATTGCGATTGTATTTACATTACAATTACATATCCTTTAGAAATCTTTAATGACTGTAAAATAATGTTACATTCGCACGTTGTATTGTTGATAATCTTGTATTCCCAGAAAAAAAATATATTATATTTTATGCGACGGATTCAAAATAGTCTTTCAGACTAGAGGGAATAAAAAATGGGACATCAGAATAATATTTACATTTCATTCTTTCTTAGTAAATGTTTACACTGATCGTTCGTGTGTGCTTTCCACTTACCCCGGTTGACAGAGACGAATTCTCTGGCTGCGATCTAGGATGTGAGTTTTGGATAAACAAGTCGGTCTACAGCTCAAACGGGGTCCCTCTTGAGTAGCTGTACGTCAACAGGGACGTCGTGGACATCAGAGATAATCTGATGTCACTTGTACATGCGCACACAGCGCGAGGGACGCTTCATGCGTCGCAACCCACCGTTTCCGGGAATATTAATAATAGTAAAACAAGTCACTAGACAAAGTTCGAGCGAAGTTTACGTTTCTACGCTTAGAGACTTAGCTCTTAGCATGGCACAGTTCCTAGAACACGAAGAGACGTGTGTCATTCCTTCTCGTATTGGGTGTACGCAAAACTTTTACTCTCTCTCTCCAAATTTTAATTAATACGCACGACTGAACTGCGGATTTTGTTCGTTTATGACAACAATGGACAAGCGAAAAGCAAAAGGATATTCGAGTTGTTTAAGAATGTTACGATCAAGATACCTATGTTCAGCAGTGGATCAAAGAATAGCTTCTTCTAACCGAAAATTGTCCCTAGCCAGACCAGAGTTTTGGACAACAATCGAGTAGACACTGTACTCGTTAGAATTACTGTCAGAAGAAATACATTTTAATTTAATTTCCATTTCTTACGACTAACTTGGAACATTTTTGTTTGTCCCACTCACTGTGCAATTAACTTATCTTTCTATCCCTGTAGTTCGACGTCGAGCTTAGCAAGCGAATTCCGGCGCCGGGTATTTAGCGACTACTAATTACAGCTTGGTAGGGAACGGCAGAAAGGGTTATTGTCGTTTTCGGTAGGAAACGCGTGGGATTTCGCGCGTAATGCCAGTCAGGATTTGCGGGGTTACGCGAGTGCGTCGAGAACGCAGTTATCGGATTCTACGGAGTGTTCTCGCGAAAACCAGGGCCAGAGGCACGCGGAAAACGTAAAATGTACACGGAATCGTAAGTAGAACTTCTCGGACTGTTTGTTCAACTCGGAATTGTAAATCTGCCAGGGGTTCCGATAACGAATGCGAACGCGGGACTCAAGAAGAATTGGTATCTCGGGGATATCGATCGTGAATTCCAGAATGGGCTCGCCTATTATAAATTCGTTGTAAGGACTATCGACCGTGTCTCCTTTGTAGTGGAATATTATGGTTTTCCATGGTACCAGCCATCGAATTTCCATAACCTTCTGCGAAGTATCGCTCTCGTTCCGATTTCATATCCGAGCGTTTGCACGGCGTTCTATTAACCCTTAAGCACTCGAATGGCGACCGTAAGGCGCCACTAAAAATTGCTCTATCATTATTCAAAATATTTTTGACATTATTAAATTTGTATGTATTTAATAAATTACTAAACATTTCACTACTGTACGAGTGAATCGCACCATTTTCGTATGTATAGCATGAAAATATATATGTAGAAGGGAAATATTCTAGGTCGGAAGAAATGTTTCGTTTTCGAGTTAAAATGGCTTCGAGTGCAAAGGGTTAAACCTCATTTTTCGAACTTTCTTCGAAAAGGAAGGATTTTCGTTAAACATTCGTATCACGCACATGTGACCGACGAGACGGTGTTGACGTGTTAACCGAAAATGATTAAATAATCGTTTCATTATCACCGTATCGCGGTCGCGTCTATCTCCCATGAAACATTAAAAACATTTCCTCGCATGAACGTTTGAAGCCGTTTAAATAATTACAAGCGATGGCGTGTGCTCGCTCGTTGTTGTCTTCGCGCACTAGTTTTAAAAGAAGGGTGTTGCTGGGGAGAGGGTAACACGAGCGCGATTTAGATCAGGCCATTATCTGCGGCATGATCCGATTCCTGCGAATAACCGGTAAACTATTTCCCAGAAGCTTATCGCTAACCGGCGACAGTATTTTCACCCTGAACTCCGGCCCGCTGATATACCGTCGGCTCTTTCGTGTTCGTTCCGAAATTTATGACGGATGCCCTAACATTTTCGGGGCCCGTAAATTCCGCTTCCTCGCGCCGAACACGAAGCGTGTGCCTCCCTTTCGAAAGAACGAATTCTACGATTAGTTCTGAGAATTTTGCACCTCTGAAATTCCCCAACACTTTACCCCCTCGTCCATACCTCATTTTCTGAACACAAAGGAAAGAACCGACCTTGTTTTCGGACAAGTTGAATACACAGCATTGGACAAATATTATTCAAAATTTTATAATTTTATTCGAGAAGATGATAACAAAGTTATAGCTCGTTTAGTGTAACACAGAGCTGCTCAACATGCTATTAGCGAGCACGGGTAAGTGACTTAGCGGAGTGGGGGTAGGCCGTTGCTGTGACAACCCGTGTGGGCGTGGCTTCGTGGCCCACTGTCCTGTGTATGCCCAGGGCAGGGACGCCAGATCAAGACTTGTTCCCCCCACTCTAATTTCCCCTTCTACCGCGCTATTCCCCAACTTGCTGGCAGAGAGATGGTAACTTTTCCCCCTCAATTTGTGCTCCCTCCCCTCATCTGGCGACATTGGCCCAGGGCATGGAAGTCGCTGCCCGTATGGGCAGACGCTGAACAGCTCTGGTGTAACACGTCGACGAATTTAAACGTGTTTTCGAAATCATTAGAAACTACTGTACCAATTGAACTGAAATTTTGAGTCACCTGTATCACAGTCGCGGCGAAATATAATTTTTTCCTGATTTTTGCAGCTCCTTAAAGATAAACCAACATTTTAGTGGATCGTAAATTCCAGTTCACCGCACCGAACAAGAAACGTGTGGTTCCCTTTGGAAAGAACGAAGTCCACGATTAGTTGTGGGAACTCGGTGACTCCGGCGAACTTACCGAACACTTTACACTGTGATAATAATTTCCCCCACGACCCGGGGAACCCTTCGTCTGAACCCCAAGACCAAGAGGGGCGTCTAGGTTCGAACAACGAATCGCACGGTGCGAATAATGAGCGCGGAGAAAAATTATTCTCTGCCGCGGGCCAACCGGAAAGTATTTCGTGGTCCTTGATTCGGAAATTTAATAACGGCGGCGCGAAGGAAAGAATAGGAGAAGAGAGAGGGAGAGAGAGAGGAGGAGAGAGGAGAGGTTCTTCCCTCGCTTTATCTCCGTTTCCGTTTCATCGCTTTCTTCTTCTAGCCGAATATACCTCGACTGTCTCGTGGATCGTGCGAATCGGTCATCCTACCGGAAGACTAATAACCGAATTAAAAATTTAATTATAAACCTGAGCCAGTTCGTTTTTTACTCGATGCTGCGTCAGATAGATGCAGGCGCAATTATTTCATATTTTCGCTTGGGTTTTTTTTTAAACACGCTTAACATATATTATACGTATGTACTACGTTTAGTTTAAACACACACGATTTTGCATTTTTAATATCGTGTCCGGCACCAATAGTGTACGAGATATTCGAGTAAATAGGTTTTTCGCATGCTACCCTTCAGGGTTGTTTTCAGCGCTTCGCTATGGACGATTGCCGATAAAAAAAATGCGTATCAAATATTTTTCAGCGTTCTATCACCGTGCAAAATTTAATCAGAACCGGTGATTGTCACTTCTGGATGGTCCCTTGTTAATTAAATTCGTTCCAACGATATTCCAAGCACCGAATGTATTTCACTGATGAAAATGCAAGAAATATACTTGTATTCGTATATGCTCGTGAAATGTAGAAAAAACTTTTGCATGAGAGAGTATGTGAAAAGTGTATCGAATCGTCTGATACGAATAGAAATTCTAAAATATTTATTCTACGTGAACTCTTTCGAGAGAAGTTTGATAAGAAAAACATTTTTTCGATAATTTCCTAGTAGAAAAAGAAAATCTATATTTATTGGATACCTGTAGTAATATTGACGACAGGAAAATAAAAATGGCTTTCGATTTGAAGGAAATAGATACCATTCATATTTAACGTGCTTTGTTTGAATTCTTCTTGGCATGTCTGACTCGACGAAGGTAAAGGGTTGAAGAAAACGTGGCAGTTGAAACAGAATTTTGTAAAAACGGAAGATTTTTACCCCGAGGAAAAACGATGAATGTGTACGGGAATTTTATGCTTAAAAGAAAAAAGAAAAAATAGGAAAAATGCTGCGTTAGAGTGGTAAATCTTGGCGAATCTACTGGATTTCTAACGGGGCGTGCAGTTCTTACTTTTACGCGCATCGCGCCAGTTTCTCTGTCGGCGTTTCCTCGCGTTCGCTCCGCCATCGCTTTATCCGGGGACGATACAAATTCTGGGGAACACAGTCGAGTGGTTCGTGTCAATGAAGAGATAAATCTCCTTCGAGCGTAATGTAACCGCGCGCAGCGAGAGAAATTTACGGCAGTGACGGTTCGGAAACGTTGCCGTTTGAAATTTTGATGAGAGCCGGTAGAATCCTGTTACCCCCGGATGGCTATGCCGGTAGAAACTTTTCTGAGCACCGAGCGAGATTGAAAAGCGAATGTGAGGCGCGAGACGCGAAAAAACGCCCGCAGAAAGAGAAACATGGGAGACGCCTCCGCCTTATATTATCGTGTCTCGCGGCGAAAATATCAAACGAAATTTCGCGAGCACGAGTATCTCCAACCGGCAAAATTCGATAATTCATACATTCCTAATCATGTTAGAATTTCACTTTGTTCTCGTGTAGCATTACCCTACGGATTTTCATAAAAAATTGCTAGGTACAGCTACGTAGACGTTTATCTCTGAATAATTTTAGTGAGCTCGAAATTACAGTATTTTTAAATCCTCGATATGTTTTCTCTGTCCTGCATTCATGCAAACATATAAAATCCGCAGCGTAATTATTATATTAGAATATATTATTCTAGAATTATTAGAATAGAATTGTTATCTTAAAAAGAATTAAAAACCTTTAGATAATTTTGCTGGTATTTTTACTTCAAGAAGTAAACAAATATTATTGAATTATTGCATGCATGCAGTCATATAGTGTCTTCTTGTTGCATCAATTAAAAAATCAGGTTTTTAATTATTTAGATCACACAGTCGTGACCTTTGTCATAGGTAGTCGTATGATTATCAAGAAAAATAATTACATTATATTAAACAAATAATCCAGTATCGCATTAAATACAACACAGGAGTAATAATTTCACGCTAGTTCTGTGCATTTCGATGTAAGTACATTTTTAATAATATTTACGGTTTTAAATAAGAGGCAACATCTAGTTTTTTGCATTACAGTATGAAAATCCGGTTTTCTCTTTCCTCCTGGAAAATTATTAATGCTGGTGCAGCTCTGACGGATGCAGTTGCAAAATCCTACACGAACCCAGGAATTAAGATTTTAGTTGTTGAATAGTTTTACACGATCCAGTGCTGTTGCGAATTTTTTAGTGTAGTGTGCTAAACAATTGTTTATTGTGAAACACAGCTTTAGTTCAACAAAAGGTTTTCAATCTCGATCAGTAGGAAGCTTTCAGAAGCAGATTTGATAGATCTCGAAATTTTCACATTTCTATCCGCAAAGGCAAATCTGCTATACGGACCAAATTCAATAAAAATTGTATAACGCAAGATGGCGTGAATACAGCAGGTGAAACAGAACGTGTCATCCACCATTGTCGCGTTGAAACCCGCAGTCTTTTGTTAACCATTTACGTTCGCTTCTTTCTGAATTTGATTTTGTTGGTGCAGGACTTTCAATAGACAATATTTCGCGTTCGAACAATCCACTTTCCGTCGGTTGTTGCCATTCGTTTCAGCAACTGATCTTTTTCGATTAATTAGCAAGGCACAAAGCGAAATCAATTCCATTATCTGTTCGTCACTGAAGTTGCCAGGAATGCGAGCATCAAAGCCATTTACGCATACATGCGATCTTATGTAGGCGGTTTGCAATACTGCTTTTCGATACGTCGAACATCTCTTGCATCTCCTGCGCCGTTGATTTATAGTGTTTGCACCGTTTTATCGGCCATCAGCCGGATACTAGCTCGTCTTCGACAACAGAATTTTCCGCGTGGAAATTCACTCGACTAATTGATCGGAATATTGCCACTATCTTCTCATTTTTACATAGTCAAATTTTACATTTAGTGACTCTGTATGTGTTTAATATTGAAATTTATATTCAAATGCAAAACACAAGCTGCCAGAATTAAATTGAGAATTCGAATTTGCTGTAGCATTTACAAACGAGAAACATTTATTTACATCTTTCTCGACAGCTACGTTTCGACGAACATGGACATCGATGTTTTTCTAAATTCATTTTACGTCATTTCCAACGGAAACGGCTCGTTTGTGTTTGTGCAACTAGCTTCCTTTCGAAGTTCCTTCCCAGCACATGTAATAACAAAGGCGGACTCTGTTTATAGAACTGTTCTATCAGCAGCGTACAGTGACGAACGCATCTCTCTGAAACTAGATCGTAAAAATCCGCTGGCTGCGTCTGGAATAGCGTACCAATATTTGCAGTTTGGAAGTAACGCGGCGGATGCAAAATTCCCTCGAGGCTTTTGTCGAAGTTACTTCCACTTCATGGTCATGGACGCGGACTCCAGTTAATAAAACCTTTCCTCTTGGTTGGATGACGTGAATTCACTGGTTAAACGCGTACACCGGAGACCCTACAAACGGATTAAAACATCTCTTTATTTGACATTCACCCATCCGCCGGATAAATAAGTTCTTTCCACACAAATCCGCGCAGCCAATGGCTTTTGTTAATATTCAGGCACTGTGTACCATACGTTTCAAAATTTTACACGAACCCAACAAATCTGAAGATTCGTGTCTTCATTCATTTCAACTTCTTCTTCGAGAAATTTTTAATATAGGCCCACATAAAAAAGTGAACGATGAATCGCTATACCGCGGATTTTATGTAGTCTTGTTAGAAGAATTTTGAGGATCTCAGTGCATTAGTTTCAGCTTAATAAGATAGTTAAAAAAAGAAAGATATTTTTATTTGGCTCCCGTATCTTGCAAGTAATGTAAACATTTCTGCGTGAAAATGACGGGCCAGGAGATTTCCGAAATGGAGGATATCGACGCATTGGGCTCGCAGTCGCGTAACTTTTGCGATGGCAGGTCGTTTGGCTGGTGTAATAATTCCGGAGAAAAATTTATTAATAGTTCCGCAGCAACTAATTGCGTCCGGTGAATCGACGCTTTTTGCTGCCTTGACGAAGGGTAACCGGGCTTATTCCTACGAAATTACGTTATTTTCTTTTTTCTAGCGATTATAGTGATTTCTCTATATATGTCGCCATGACCTGGATGATAAATGTCACAGAGCGAGATATACCCTGTGAGAGGCCACGAAGATCGAGAGGCCTCGGACGCCGAGGAACGTAAACATAACACCGCTCGGGTATGTCTCCTGGACGATAGACGACAAGAACCGTGTTGTTGACATATATCGAGGATTCACTGTGCCACCGACGACGAAGCTCCGCGAGTCAAAAGAGGCTAATGCCAGAAGAATGCCAACGTTAGTAGCGTTTTCTGCGGCCGGTTTCCACGACGGTGGAAAACGGGGTCGAGCTTTTAACCGCGAAACAGCCATCCGAGGACGATAAACAGATGCGCCGTCAATGGGCGGTTTGTTCCGATGAGTTTGGCAAACAGAACAGCCCCGGAGACTGGAGCCGGTCACGTGTGTATATGGAGGAAATTCCACTGACGTGTCATCGGCACTATTTAATTGGCAAACGAAGCAAATCCCCTTTGTTAGTTCAGAAGACACGGTCCGGGAAATTGCGTCAGCCCTTCTGGTTTGTAGATAATTTTACTTTAACGAGTTCCATGCTAAGCGCATCAATAGCAAATTAACTGCTTCATCTTTGATGAGGCTGCAGCGTGGATCGTGTTTGTGATGTGCCCATCATCCGTTGCCTTTGCGGAAGCAGCCGAAAATGCTCGATGATAATAGCGCGTATTAACACGTGCACCGTGTTGCGTGGACTGTTGGCTGTGCAGTGGTGAATATCAATTTTCCAAACGTCGTGCATTATATATCGATTCGGGATCTTTGTGCAAAAGATCTGTTATGGTATTCTTAGCTGGGCATTGTAATTTTTTCGAAATTGTTCAATAATTAATCGTAAGTAATTTCTTAGAAACTGTAGAGAACGAATTTAAAAATTATTGTGGCGTTCAATTAAAAATGGAACGCACATATCACTGTTTACAGAAGGTACGGGGCATCGCTATAGCGATTTATTTTTAAACCCTGAAACGAGCATTCGGTTATCGAATTTTACTATCCTGAATTTAGTCATACTGGAGAAAACAGCGTGACATTTGGATATACACGAACGAACCTAAAATTCCGCAGAGCCTACAAAATTATTATTTCGCGCGACATGTTCTAGGGCGAAGCGAGTGCAGCTTTTTGGAAAAAAGTATGCGACAGAAGAATCCTAAACGGAACAGGAACAGACAGCCGCGAGTTCGATGTGGCGCAAGTAATCATTCATGTTATTTACATTAAGTAGTCTCTCTAGTGTATGTAATTTTTGTGAAAAGTGTCGATAATGCACGATCACATTATATGTATATCATTAATAATAATTTATTACATTTATTAGAATGCTGCAAGATTAATTTTCCCTTACTATTCTACCTGTCCTGCATTATTTATTTAAATTCTGTATACTGTAGCAAAGCAAGGATAATAATAGTAACAGTGACAGGATCACAATAATAATAGTAACTATCTTTTTATACGTTGGTGTAAAAATAATGAGCCGAAGTATTTTAATTTGTCTTTCACAAATGATTTTTCTAATAAATGTTATTGCTTACTAAAAGATATAAAAAGTATAAAACGATTAAAAGAAAATAAGTCGTTTTAGTCGTTTCTAGTATTTTGATTTTATCGGATTCGATTGATTGTATTGGTTGCATTATAAATTCTGAATGATGACGTACATTTTGTCGTATGTTCCACTGGTTAGTAATTAACAAACAAAGTACAATAGACTGTGACTCACGCAGAAACTTTGTAGGGCTATTTGGAAACAGTTCTGCAACAGTCGGTGAACCGTCGAAGTACATTGTTTGTTCTAATTGTTTCTCAGACTG
>CM052125.1:12009579-12029517 GCA_028454245.1 Halictus quadricinctus | reverse complement strand
ATACGGGATAAAAATCTTCTTCCTCCGTTACAACAAATAGGAATTAAACAAGAAGATATTTTCTACCTTAACAATTTAAAAAATTTGGAAATATAACAATGCTTTCAGAATCTTCTATTGTTCCCGCTACTTCATGTTTCACCTGCTATTTTACAACATAAATGTGTAGTTATAAATATAAATACTACAAATATTAAAAGGATCATTGAAGAAAGAGATTCCTATTTTCTTTTTCTAGCAATCAACAATTGGGGACGATTTTTATTTTGCATCTCGCGTTTCGCAAAAACTCATGGTCCACCGGTGAATTAAAAAACAAAAACATACTCTGAAACCACCGAACAACCTGAGAGACCAATTTTCTCGTACGGCGTAAAATCGATCGGATGCACCGAGTCGAACGTCATATCGCGGGATTGCATTTGGTTTCAGATTGTTCCGATGCACAGTCTGTCGATGATGGCGCATCAATCGCGAAGTCTGCTTGTCGAATATCAAAAGATCAAATCTTCGTTGCAAAGCCGACGGTTTCATAACGTTAAGCGTGCATTAGCTTTTCTTTGTTTCGATGGTGGTTCGGCAGACGGAAACAAATTATTGAATACATTATTAATAAGAGCCGACATGGCCGCGCGTCTCAACAGGTTTCCAATATGCTGTCGTCTACGAACGGTTTGCGCATTTATCCGTATCATTTGCGCTCGCCTGTGTTTGCCGGCGAGCAAACAAAGTATCGGCGAGAGATTCGATCGGCATCGCATATTTAACCAGCTCTGGTTTCCATTTTATAATATGCACGAGATTAAATGTGCACCGACGCGTCTGCTCGCTGGACGGCATATATCTTTTAATGGCTCTCTTTATTTTCCACCGCGCCCGGCGTTGTATATTGTTAACAAACAGAAGATACGGTAAAAGCACGGGCGAAATATTAAATTCCTTTTGCATGGAATTGCACATCGTTACCGTTTGCTTTTCCATAAAATATATCGCGTATTTGGCTACCGATATTTTACATTTCACAATCGCGTTTATTATTAGCGCGTTCCTATACACGGGGGGTGCGCGCGGGACGTCCCATTAAAATTACATGGATGTTGATTATCCGGAATTGAATGGCCTTTGTTCCGAAGTCCGGAACCCTCTCGGACTGTCCAGTATTTTAACAAACGTTTTGCGATATCGTCTCCTCGACAGACATTCAAAATACACCAGTCATCGCTTTTCAGTTTCAGATATATCATTCGAAAAATGTTGGATCAGCTGTAATTAGCTTATTTATTATTAAACTGTATTATCGAGTTACAAAGCCAAGCAATATTTAGCACTGTTTGACTACTCCCGTAGATTTTGGCTACTTTTACCGTTCAATTATTTAAAGTTTCAGCCACGTTTAAAAGTAATTTTAATCACGATCACGATCTCCAATTACTTCAGCAATACTTGATGATATTTATCATAAGTATGAACCGATTTTTCAAAAGGTAGTAAGTAATTATCCAAGGGACTGTATCAATTTTATAGTGAACAGTTGTAAATCTATAATATAGTCCAGTGATTTCATTCGTGTATATTTAATACTGTATATTTCCGCTAAAACGATCGAATAAATAAATAGAAGAAAATTGGATCAAGCCTCCTAGATCCAATAGGAGTGATTATATAAATTTTAATATTTTCAATATTGACAATTCTTCAAAAATCGACAGGTCCCAACGTTGCCAATACTTTTTGGAGGCACTGTATATTTTCGCTATGGCGACTGAATCAATAAATGGAAGAAACTTGGATCGGGCCTCCTAGATCCAATAGGAGTCATTACATAAATTTCAATATTTTAAATATTCACAATTCTTCAAAAATCGACAGGTCCCAACGTTGCCAATACTTTTTGGAGGCACTGTATATTTTCGCTAAGGCGACCGAATAAATAAATGGAAGAAACTTGGATCAGGCCTTCTAGATCCAATAGGAGTCATTACATAAATTTCAATATTTTAAATATTCACAATTCTTCAAAAATCGACAGGTCCCAACGTTGCCAATACTTTTTGGAGGCACTGTATATTTTCGCTATGGCGACCGAATAAATAAATGGAAGAAACTTGGATCAGGCTTCCTAGATCCAATGGGAGTCACTACATAAATTTCAATATTTTAAATATTCACAATTCTTCAAAAATCGACAGGTCCCAACGTTGCCAATACTTTTTGGAGTCACTGTATATTTTCGCTAAGGCGATCGAATAAATAAATGGTAGAAACTCTGATCTTCCAGCACCAATAGGAGTTCTCGATCAATCGAACCGCGAACGGCAGTAAACGTGGCGTTATTCGTTCGCGGTAGAGTATCATGGGGGGGGGGGGGGGGGAGACGACAATCATGCACAAAACGAGGGGAGCGAGCAGCACGGGTACGGGCGAGGGGGCGTTTTGCGGGGGCGTATCTCGGATCGGATTTATTCGAGCCTGCTAATGTTATAACAGCGGTGAATCAATGGACACGCGAGCCCCGTTCCATTAGCGTGTTGAGAACATTCCCGAAAATCCGGCGCAGAAAGCGAGGCCCGGAGCCGATTTTATCGGCGACACACGGTGTTTCGATCTTCAGTAAACGTGCAAACATACATGGACGCTCACATGCCAAACCCCCGTGTCCCTCTTCAACAGGCTCCGTGTGGTCACGGTACGCGTCGACTTCCTGATTCGCTTTGACAGACGTGCGTGAATCAGACAAACCCGGGGCACACAGGGAGATACCCATGAAACGACGTGTTGGACGCCGGCCTGATTCACGGTGACCAATCAACCATGATCACACAGGCTCGTTAATAACGCCTGTACAATCGACATCGATTCTCGATTAGGCACGGCTTGGATAGCGCGGAGGCTTCGTTTAATCGCTAATTAACTCGAGATTCATCGGTTTCGTCGAATTCACCGGGATCGTTATCGTATCTGCCCCCTCGCGAGCCGAAGCTCGAAACCCCCTCGACGATCTGTTCTTCTTCTCCGCACGATTATGCTATCGTTGCTTACGTTATTATCGCTTCATTTTTTTTTCTTTTCCTTTAGCCGGTGTCTTTTCAGATTGCAAACTTCCGATCGAACGCTTGTTACAATAGAGATGTTTGTTAGAATAGTTGTTGCAACTTTAATGAGTTTCATTTTTAATAAAAATATTGTTTCCACAGATGTTATATGGTGTCAGTAGGGGTATGCTGTGGTACATATAATTTCTTCATGAGTGGAGGCGTGTGGGAGATTTAAAGGTCAACTTTTTTATGGGCACTAATTGATGCGGTTTTTTATTCTCTGCAAAATAAGTACTCACCCATGAATGTCGAAAAATGATTAGTTCAGCAGATATTTTGATTTAAATATTGCCGGGAAAATGATTTTGTTCTCATTTATTTTCTGTTATTTAAATTTTTACTCTGCATAAATATTCGCAGTCTATTCGGTACAGTTTTCCGACGAGTTCGTTGGTTTTACAGTGACTGTCAACTAAATTCTTGGAAAGTTAGAAAAACCGGCCAACGAGTATATAGCGTTCCGCAAAGAATTCTCAAGAGAAGGGAAAGAACGGCGAACCTAACACGCGATAATAAAATTTACGATCTTTTACAACGGATAATCTGTACGCTCGCGCGTACAGTCCATCCATTGCAAGTTCATACATATTAAAAAATTAATATTCGGTCGGCGAAGAAGTTTCTAGTCCCGCGAAATAAGCAAGAAACTTCCAACACTTTTCACACCCGGGTTCTTTCTAAGGCGGACAAGTTTTAACGGGTCGGCGCATACATTGACGCCGTTCCGAACAGAACTTTCCGCATCCGCTAACATTCGGATAGTAATTAGAATTGCCTTCTCGATAAATCACGCGGCACAGACATAGTCGGGTTTAATTACTTGCCGTTCTGACCGACGTCAAAGCTCGCCGGAGCTTCCCCACGACAAATATTGCGAGCAACAGCAATACTTTTATTGCATTTCACTGTAAGACACTGAATTCGCGAAATTGTCGTTCGAAAATTTACCACTGGGCCAATGATTGTACAGCCTGTGGCCGAAAAATTGGCGCCAGTGTTCAATTTTTTTTTCGTGTTATGGGAAAAATTAAATTTAATAAAAACTTGAACGATGTACGATAATTACTTTTATTAAATAGGTATTAAGTTTACTTACTTTAGCCCACGAAATTGTAGGAACACTGAATTAGAAGTTTTCACCTACCAAATTCAAATATTTATGACAAACAATGGCAGGTGAAATTTAAAATCCTAGAAATATTATTGAAACAATTTAGGAGCAAAAATGATACTCAGCTTGTTAAAATCATCATATAGAAAAGAATTTTCTATCGAATTCCTCTGCAATTAATCACATTTTCATTTTGCATAAACATTCACAATCCACTGATATTCTACCATAAACATTCGATGTTCGATCACTCACCACAGGAATTTTATCGTTCATAAAATATGTAAACATTAATAACGTGTGAATTATTAATACACGTGTGCGATGTACATTAGCTATTAACGGCTAAGTAAAATTTGCGATCATAGTTTTATTCGGTTTTTAAAAGTTATATTAAAAATAGAAAAAATGTTGAGAATCGAGAGTGACCCTAACTTTTTGGTCAGTGTCGTAGATATCTTTTACAAGACGTGTTCGATAAACATACCACTAGCAACGCCTCCTTCATTAAAATATATAACGAGGGCTTTCCTAACTTGGAATTTCAATTTGATATTATTTTCATGATAGCACTTAATAAGCGCTTCGTTCCTTCGTTCATGCACCTCTCCGGGTATCAATTACATTCAATCTTGATGAGAATCGCAATTCAGTTCCCGGTTAGATGATCGATACCATCGCGTGTTATTTAGATCGAAAGAATTTCTTAGATTTTGGACAAAATATGCTAATCGTTCCAAAATGTGCTTCTTTCATACTCACAAAAATGTCCGTACCGATAGTCGGCAATGATAAAGTAAATTGAATTTAGGTTTACAGGAATTTAAATATCACTCTTACGTGAGATAATAGCACATGGATGGAGTAATGTTCGAATTCTGTCGACTAACAACTTTATTTAAAACTCCACAAAATAAAGAGCAGAGTCAAATCAGTTAAATTCAAATAATTTATCGAATAGGAAGTTCCTTAAAAATTCTTTTTCCAAACAGCAAGAGAACCGAGGACTTTGGAAACGCACGTGTAGCGTGCGCAATATTTCACGCAAGATTAGCATACTCAAAGAACGCCGGCGTATGAATTTCTTTGTACGGGCCGTAGACAATTAAAATAGGAACCGTGGCGAAGTGCCGAAAGAATGTACTGAAAACGTCACAAACAGTGATATAAACGTGAAATTTCCGGGCCGTTCCGTGGAACGTCCACGGTTTCCGAGACTTGGTATAAAGACTGCGGTTGACACATAACGAAGTAGGAAACCGCGAGATTAACCCACCGCCTTGCATTCTATCACGGTGCCGGGTCTGGTTGCCGTTTTATCGGCCGGAATTACTGCGGTATTAGTCCTCGGAGCTCGTTGAAAGGGCGAAAAGGCGAAGGGACAAGAGACGGGCCGCCAGGTCTGACCTGTGACGGGTCAACGGGAAAAGGAAATAACGGCTCCCGGGATAAAGGTAATACCGAGTAGCATAGAAGTGAAAAGAGGTTTCCAAGACGAATATTACGGTAAGACAAATGCTCGCAATAAAGTAGAGTACACAATGGCCGCACCGGTTGCTGACGGATCAGACGAAACGCAGCTCCCGGTGCCCTACCAGGCGGTTACGTCGCTGATTTTTCGTCGCGGAAAGAAAGGATGAATGAGAGAAGGGATTTTTCAATGTGTGAATTCTTCAAGTTTCTATTTTCTTTAGTAATAGCGACCAGTATTAATATTGAAACGCTCTTTGCGATAGAATAACTTTTATAAACTTGAACTGAACGACTTGAGCCTCTTTAAGGAATTAGAAGGATTAGTTTACTACACGGTGAACAAAAGAAATTTTCAAAAAATTGCAATTTGTCGGAATCGTGAAAAATTTTTATTTTGCATAAAAATCCGCAGTAATAATTAATTTCTTACAGTATTATCCAATAAATATCATTCAATATTTGGTACAATGATTGTTCTGATATCGATGAAGAAGATATCCGTCCCTGTAATCAAAAATTTATATTTTTATATTTTATAAGTTCTATTCATACATTCTAGAACTGTTCTTCAGCCATCGGAACTTATAACGCAAGAACCTATCAAAAAGTTCCACGACTGTTTCGATCACTGTCTACAACACTTTCAATCCATGCTTCAAAAAATGATTAAAAAATTCTGCAATGGCAGGAGGAACCTATGGAAAGTGTCACTAGCTCTAGGTTTCGACGTTTCGGATGTAAACCGTAAACTTGTTACCCCTTTTCGGCTTCGCAGCGAATTTGCGGTGGCGACCGGTCCAGAGAGAAAGAGCGAAAAAGAGGGAAAAAGAGAGAGGGAGAGAGAGAGAGAGCGAGAGAGAAAGATAGAAGGCGCACGGCCACCGCGAAAAACGTCACGTCGATGACACCGGATTGCTGGCCCGCCAGAAACAAAGCAAACAAACGACCAAGAAAAACAGAATAAAACTTGTTTCGTTCATTACAATGTTCCTCGGGCCACGGTTGGTCCCGCGCGTGCTCTCTAATTTCCCACCCCTTGACCCCATCCCCCGGAGCCCTTTACCCTTTACCCTTTACCCTTTGCCGCGCGCGCAAACCCCTCTTGCAAGTACCGGCGCCCCGGCTAAACCGAACCAGGTCGTAGCGCGCGTATTTGTGAAACGTGATTCGCTCCGGTTCGTGGACGTCGAGTGGAATCAAAGGGGGGGTGTATATCGATGATGGAGGAGTAAATCAGCGACGATGAAATGGTGCAGCACGAACACGAGAAAAGATATTGCCTCTGAAATCGAGGGCCGTTGCAACTCTATGCGTGACCCCCTCCCGCACGCCATCTTGCCTTTGCAGGACTCTAATCCTGGACTCCACGCTCCCAAAACTCCTTTGAGCACATCCTCTGCTTCGATCTTTGGAGTCGTGTCATTTTTTCGCAACAATCGCACTGGAAAATGTTTAACTCGCACTGGGAAAAACAAATTCCACGGCTCTTCGCGTCGCGGCCATTTTGAATCTTCTGAAAATTAAAATAATTCCATTTTGATGCAAGATTTTTGTCTAATTGCGGAAGAAAGTCTGATTCTTCTATATCCGAATCGTCATTTCTTTAAAGCCGCTTCCGGGATTGAAAATCATACAAATATTCGGCGAAATATTGTTCGGATCCTAAGGGAATAAAATGTGTAGAATATTTTTGGAAGAATTCCCAAATTCTACGTTTACCCAAAGTTCCATTAAGATCGTCCCTTGCGAGTGTATTATATTTTTGTCCATAAGGGCAACGATGTGACATCAATCTTATTGGTCTGGGCCGGATGGTTCGAGGCGTAGAATAAGCAATGACTGCCGCAACAGAGATTGAAAATGGAGGTCGAAGGTTCACGTTCCGGAATATTGGATAGGCGATTTGTGGATCCTACCGTTGTATCCTTTACGCTACATTATTGAATTGGATTTCGCACCGATTACCCGTTGTCCGATTGATTTTACGCCGATTGATCCGTTTTATCGGACCACCGACGACCCCATATACCGGATACTGTGTATTAGCGATTACGCGTCCGACAGATTCGTTGCGCCGATTGGGAAAACAATTCCCGGTTTGTTTTTTTCTTTTTTGCTTGATTCGGTCATCGCCTCCTCTATTCTCCCTTTTTCTCATGGACGCGATCACGAAATTCGAGAGGGGCGGTGGGGGAGGGAGAACGGTGTTGATCGCGAAAAATTTTATTGGGCAATGGTGAAAAATTGATGTAATAAAATACAGCGGAGAGAAAGTGGCGTGATCGACGTGCGAATTGAAAGGCTCGCTTTGATACTTGATACCCTGTCTGGCGAAAGGATAAACATTGTGTTTCGTTCACACTCGGTTAAATGTAAATTATGACAGAATATAAAGTTCGTAGGTATACAGTAAGATAATTTGCGAGGATCTGAATTGTAAAAGCTTTTTGACATACACGTGGGATTGCAAGGTTCAACGAGAATGACAAACAATTTAATCAGTTTATTGGCACTTTGCGATTGATGTTACTACTTGAAATGACACCATGCTTTTTTTATCCCTTGGTCGTTAAATGGCAATCTACTGACCACTCTCGAGATCATGTTGTTGTACCGGAGATGCTCTTTTCTGATTGATGTGAAAAAGTATGATTCGACTTTGATGTAATGTAACAAATAATTTGCCTGTTTTTCTATTTTTAACAAAATATAGTAACGTGAATTTCGTTTCATTTATTATCTTATTTGTTGACTGCTGATATACAAGGAGACTAATTCTGTTCAGATAACGAATTCGATTTTTTTTGTACATTTTATAAGACTGCATTTATTACGATTTGCACAGTTTTTACCATATATTCTTGTCAACTGCATGTTCAGATTTCGAATATTAAAAATAAAGCAAACCTAAATACGTGAAAATGATTAAAGACAGCATGTAACTAACCTAGAAGCGCATTATTAATATTGTCGCGTGTTTCTCGTCACATTATTTCACGTGTTACAGACAAGAAACAACGAAGAACTGTTTGCTTACAATTGTTTACATTTGTACACGTAGGTACAGTTGCTCGAGTACGTTTATTTGCGAGGACTGACAAAGATCGATTGACTGTCGCTAAAAGTAACGACTCCTGTAACAGCCGTTTCTTGCCTCGACTTCAGCTCGGTTGTTTTCGATATCATCATAATAGACTGGCTTTGTTGCGTATAAAATAATGTTATTGAAAAAAATAATCGTATACACGAAACGTTTGTACAATTTATCACCATATATTAAATGCATACGATAGAAGATATAGAAGTTGCATCGACATTTACCTTTTTTTTATTCATCTTAATCGCTTGAGAATAATATAACAATATTTGTAAATTTTTTAACATTTTTACCGTTCTGCATTTGACCTACTCAATGTGGCGAACAATTTCATTTAAAGTATTACTAAATGTACATGATAATAAGAATTCAGTATGTACGAGTTGTCATTTAAAAATTGATTTTAAAAATTAAATAAGTACAAGTACAAGTAGTTACAAGTAATAAAACATTTAATTGGAATACTTTTTGAAGACACCAAATATTTAATTTTGTATTAATATTTTCTTCAAATATTGCACTGTTCCATTTGGCTCTACCGACAAAACAGACCTTTTTATTTATTCGAACAATTCTTTCAAGTTGTGCACGTACAAAAGAAAGCATTACCGAAGTGTTGGATGGGTATTAATACTTCGATATATTAGAATCTCTCATCGATCATGCAAATTCGTTGGGCGGAAATTCTAAGTCAACTGTGCATTCAAGCGATACTATAAACGGAAGGATCACGTTCTATGGAACGCTGCACTTCGCTATTCAATATAACCACGTTCGAGTCTCACGTAGGTATGAGTATTGCATTCCAGCGCACCGATCCGAATCGCGAGTAAGTATCGTTACCACGTGTACGAAAGCGAGTATCATCCCGCTGCCATGCCGTAATAAGAGCACCGTGTGAAGCTTCCTGTCGTTTCGATAAAAATTACCTCGACGAACCGGCCGGAGCAGAAAGCTTTCGTCGGGAATAAGAAAGAAACGACTTTCTTTGCAGATTTCGCCGAATGGAAAATCAGAACTTGAATCGTTCCGTTCAATATTTAGCGTCTACCCTAGAAACGTCATTACGGGAAACCCTTCAAAAATCGTTGTTTATTAAACATTTCCACGCTGCGAAATTATACTATGTAAAATTTTTATTCTGCCAATATTTTGTTAATTCAACGTGAATGTAAACGTTACTGTGATTTTTCATGTGTAAGGGAGTATTCCGATTTTTATCGAAGAGACTATTGAACCTTTTGAATTGGGATTTTGAACACATATTTGTTGGCATTTGAAGCGCATGCGTGATTTTTTAAATGTAAAAATAATCAAAATTACAGGAGTTATATATATTTTTGTATGTTCTGAAAAACCCGTGTTGCCTATTGCTACGATCCTTCTGTCGATCGAAAACAAAAACTGAGGAAGTACACGAACGTGGCTATGGTCTGAACCGAAATAAATAAAAACTTTTTATTACTCACAAAATGGCAGCATTTTGAACTCAAATTAACAATATTTTTATATTTTTTCGCTTTTCAGCAGGTTAAAAGAATAAGAAAAGATGTCGCGCGGTAACAGAGTATGTGCTGAAGATTCTCTAAAAATTTCAAGTCAATTATTTGACCAGAACTTGTGAAAATGAAAAACCAGAGTACCTCCTTGAAATGAAATTCGTAACAAACGATCTGCAACCTCGCGTTCAGCATAGAAAAATGGACAAATATCGTGTGAAGATTCCCAAAACGCATAATATCTGGACAGCGGTAATAGTCACGAGGACAAAGTCGTGACAACGAAGCATGAAATAGCGAACAAACAGGAGAACAATTGAACTTGTTCGAGGAAGGTTGTTGGGTCTTCCGTGTCTCGTCTCCCGAGTATTGATTCGATGCATCCTATCAATGTCAGTCGTAGTATATCCGGCGTAATGTCGGCAGTGTTGTCGGAAGGTGCAAACACCGGTGCGAGAAAAGTTTCTAGCTAGGATAAACGGAGGATTTCGCGAAAGAACGAGCACGGGTCCTGACAAGACACGGGTGAACCAAGTGTCGAAAAGGGCGGTCAAATACCTATATAAGGGCGTATATGTTCCGACTTTGTTGTCGCAGACACTGACGCGGCGAACGGTTCTAAATCGGCGAAAGTTCCCGTCGAACTGGGCCAAAACGATGACACCCCCGCTCGAACATTTCCCGCAAATTGTACCGATATACGCGGGCCAACAACCTGGCAACACCCGTGACATTGAGACATAAATTTTCACGGTGAAGTGGAGGCGCGTGAAATCACCTGTCCGCGTACATTCGTCTTGAAGTCACCTGCTTGACAGGCGAATCTGAGCCTTTCTGCCAACAAAATTACACTAATCACTCTGCGCCACGTCGAACCTAAGGATTAAGATTCCTTTGTCACTTGTGCAGTCTCTTCCTGTTAAGTGGAGCAACATAATTCATAGAATGAATTGTCACATCGTGTCTCTTTTGTATTTCACGGGATTAATAGACTGAGGATTTTTATGCGTTTGTAATAAGTCTTTGTGCAATGTAAACATTACGCGCATCAGTTGCAAGCTCTCAAATTCTTTCAATATTCCAGCTGTTAGAATTTTCAGCTAATTATTTCGTGTAAGAAATATTCCCGAATGGGGTTAAAGAAAATAATGATTATATGAACCTTAATTGAATACCGGTTTAATTTTCGTTTAATATTTGTTTTAATTTTCCACAGGAAGAAAAGCTACGAAGAACCTGTACGAAGTTTTTCCATCATTTATACAGCGATCGTGTTCTGGAACTTGCGAAGCGGTTGAAAATTAGTGACTCATCTTTCGTTCAATGCCATCAACTTATTAATCCGACCGAATTTCCTTCAGAACGAGATTACTCAACGTAGGTGGAAAATTGAAATTTTGTAACCGGCAGAACTGATCAGAACTTCCTAAACTCTTGTAATCGACGAAACTGAATTGAACTCCGTAGGACGGTCACAGTATCGAAAATCTCCCGAACCTTTTAAAACTCGTGAACTTTTAACTGAGAGCTCGGTAACAATATTACAACTCTCGAACTTCGTGCTGGGGATGTTTGTTCGAAATTTTTTTCAGTAATTTAACAGGGATATTGCTTCTGAACAAATCTTCGCTATTCTTCAAACAATTGAGATAGAAAGCTTTTCGCTATGATGCAGTGTTGATAATACTTTTCAATATAACGATAATACAATTTGCTTTATCCTGCTTGCATTATCTGCAAGTATTTCCTTCTTCTCGTAATTTAATTGTTTATGCATCCAACTATTTACATTTTTCCATGTTTGCGACTTTTGTGAGATTTTTTAATTGCCAAACAATTTTTAAATTTACTTGCCTTACTTTCAATAATCGTACTGCATGGAGAATAATTTTGAAAGAAATAATTAAATTAAGTTCCTCATGGTGGCTCACAATAAAAATTGCTGTTGCTGTGTGAAATTTTTTCGAGAAATTCTCGGCTGTGAAATTCTCGTAAAGATTAAAATCTATTAAACAGTTACTGGTAAGTAATACGTTAATACAGATAAAAGATATTATGTTAAGATTAAATTTATAGAATAGAATAGGATCAGAATTTAATGGATTGATAAATGATATGGATGTTAGAAATTTCATTTATTTGATTTTAGTTCCAGTTATCAACGAATTGTATTTATGAAGATTTAGATATGGGGTTTGCGAATTCGAGTGCCTGTTTTCGCAGTAGAAATTCTAGATGTACATGCAGATTGGCGAAGATGTTACATGCGCATATTACTTTATCATTATCAGCTGTCGACGGCTAGATTTACCCTCGATTTAAATTTCCACCACTGCAGACTGAAATGCTATTGAATTCATTATACGAAACGTTTGATCTCCGGCGAAGATACCGCTGACCGGACTAGAAATGAACAGAGTGCACATACTAATGGTTTATGGTTGAATTCCAAACAACCTGATATATCGAGGAGTCTGATGTATTTATTATAGTGTCCAACTGAAGAGCAGTTTTCACTAATAAATAGTATCGATTGGCGAATAGATAAAGCTACATCTGCGGAAATTAATTCATTTATCTGCTGCTAGGTTGACTCATTCCATGAACTGTGAAGGAAATCGTTCCTTACATGCAAATTTAACATTATCGATTGTGCCAATTGACGTCAGAAAGATATTTAATGTTAATTTCATCTGGCTAGCGTGAATATTTATATATGCATATATCTTATACAATTCGCAGTATTAAATGTAGTCTAAAATGTACAATAAAATTCATATACGGTACATGAATTGTGGAACGCAAATGTAATCAATACAAAATGTTTAAACTTTTTTACTGGGCTATGTAACATACTGTAACGTGTCGATCTTTTCTCATCGAAAATGTTAATTTATTTTTTTGAATGTTAAATAAAAATGTATACCTACTTTTAATGGCTACAATAAATTAAAAAGAATATAAAAATGTTCTTAAATTTTTCTAAACGTCTGTTAAATTTTAAACGAAGTCAACAATCTCATATTTTTAAGATAGGTATAAATCAGGTTTGTAATAACAAAATAAAGGGCCTTATAAAAGTCCGGAAGGCTATAGTATATTTTCGTCTACACTCTTCGCAGAAATTTATTTCATGCATGCCGAATTAATGGGCACGGCGATATACTGTCTTCTCGATCCAATTCCGACGAAAAAAAAAGAATTAGTTTCCACGGCTTTCCAGGGAATCAAAATGATCGATCGTCGCGATTCGTATCAGACACACGTTTCGATTCACTCTTTCGAAAATTCCAGGAACGATGAAAACGTTTCAAACTATCAGGTAGTTATACGTGCAATTCTTTATGCTGCACGCACACGTATCGGCGTTTCAATCATATTAGCTGCATAGATAGCGTGCAAGTGCACTCGTAAAATTTATGATCTTTTTGTTGTCTTTACAGTCTGCGACGTAACCGGGATCGATACAACTGATCCACGATTAACGCGATCCGTTATACCCGACAGAACGGTTGTGCTTATCGTTCAAATGAAACGCACAGCTTTCAGTCGTGCGCTTAAAAAATTAACAAACATATTTGACAGCAAATTTGTTTGCTCGAACATAAAAGCGTAATAACATGCGAGCATTTTTTGAAAGCATGCAATCAGCATGAAAGTGCAAACCTTGAACCATTATAATCAGAAAATTTATAATTTATAATTAATTTATAATTTGAAAATGGCGGATCTGTGAATTATAATATAACGTCAACACTCGATGGAAAGAATTTGTTGCTTAGCTTCCGTTTCGTACAATTGACGGCGCAAAATTTGCATTTTAAAAATCCGCAGTCAAATCATGAAACTATTAAAACAAAATTTAATTTTCGGTGCTAACGCTCCGACAGTATTGAAACTATGCGAAAGGATTTGTTTTATCTGTTTCGAATTCTTTTATGGATCGTAAAAATCCACAGGCCGAGGAAAATCTATCGGGAAACGAAGTTTGAGGTATTAAGTTACAATATGGGTGGGAAGAGACAAGTTTTAATGCATAGATAATAAAGTTTATCCTGGATCGCAGATAATCCAACTTTGCTTCGTATCCGACTGTCAGATATCCCTGAATCCGACAGTTAAAAAATTCCTGCTATTCGTCAAAGTAATTTTATTAACGTAGCTGCTGGTATTTCGTTCCGTGCTTTTTGCAATTTCATTCGCTCGTTCTGCACCCTCGCGGAAGGCGTAGATTTTTTTCCTTGTTCCCTAACTGGTCGCATAAAAGTTTGATAGAATTAAGAGTCCTTCTTAAGGTGCGCAAACAAGCAACGGTATTTTACATTTTTATCAGCGGATGGTTTCCTACGAATTCAAGAATTTCGTAGCTGTATTACTTTGTACTCTCTTCGTTGCCGTTAACTCCGTGTCGAAGATATTATTATAGCGCGCAAAGCGCGAATTTGCATAGAGATCCGCAACCTAATCATGACTAACAGCCTACTGCCAAATTTACATGAATTACATCGTATTTCAATTTCATTAATATTCTTGACATCGAGTTCCAGATGTTAATTTCGCGGTCGGAATAACCCGTAGTCCGTTTTCGTAAATAATCCGATGCGAACTGTGCCAGAAATCCTGTTATTTTCTGCCGTAGAAGTCTTCTACCTCAGTTGAACCGCGATTTATGTGCCGTAATGAAAGTATGACCGGCGGCTAAATGTCTTTTGGTAATTAGTGCTTCGGGCTGCGGACTTTTATGCGAAATAAAAATGTTTTACGTCAATCACTGCGAACATATTCATCAAATAAAAATTGACTCCCTTTTTCAACCCTGTAATGGCAGGCTGGCGTCTCTTCTCTCATGATCCCAATAAAATTGGCTGCACGCTGATTTTCGTGTCAGTATTGCAAGACAATTTTAAATATGAAATTGTAAATATTGAAATTATTTTTAAATTAGTTTAAAATATCTGGCTGTTATTGTGTACTGGAATAAATTCTCCACGTTAAGAAAGAAAAATACAGAAAAATTTCAGTCTTCTTTTTTTCGAGAACCTCTGATCTTTCTCTAAAGAAGAATAAACTTCTTTTCTATCTTCTTGCTATGCTTGAGATACAGTTTTCGTTTTCATGTATTTTTTCGTTGAGACGCTGTTTCTATATTAACTCTGAACGATATTTAAAAGATACAGAAGCCACGTAGGTATGTACTTTTTTCCTTAATAATTTTGTAGAGGTGAAAATACTGCAGCTGTACCTTTAAATTCTTTAAATGTTTTCTCTTGAAAGGTAAGAAAGGTCGTAGTATGTATACGATAAATAATTGAATACTAATTTCAATGTTGCACTGCAACAGTTCTATGCTCGTTCCAATTAACAGTTTAGCACGGAGAGGGAACGTTGAACATCTCCCACGTACTCTGTACTTAAATTGTTAACTCTGTGATAAAATGGAGCATTAGAGAAAATTCCGGTTCTGTTGGAGAGGGTATTTTTGAGGAACTGTTTGGCGAGAATAGATGCAATTTTTATGGTTGCTGTAGTGCCGAGCAATTTACTTCTGAATTTGAAGGGAGGATCAGAGGCCTCCTCTCATTATACCTGCAATTGGAATGGTTCTGTAGGTGCCAGTAGCAATCCGAAATCCAATATTACGGATTGCGCCCATAATTTCTTGAACTCCTATTAACCCTTGCACGGTGTTCCGATGATTGTTGGTCTAATGATTCACGAATTGTGTTGCGTCCGGGTTAACGTCAAATCAAAGGAAAAATATGATCGTTTCCAAGCAATCAATTACTTCAAAAGAGATTATTAGAATTTTTATCTAATCCAAACTCAGTTGTAGATTTAGTTTAAACTATCATTTACAGTTTAATATAATTGCAGGACCTAAACCATAGTTTCGGTAACGGTGGGGATAAGTTGGGCGTAGGTACCCTTATCCGAAATACGACGAAATCCGGTCTCGAGGCATCGTCTTATATCGGAATAAAATTGTAGCAGTGAGTCAGAAATGACACCGGCGTAGGCCTAGAATTTGCAGGAGTTCGATGATCAATAACCCTAAAATGATTTACGGCACGTTATCGTAAACATTCGTAGTCTACTTGTTTGTAGCGTGACGTAATTTCTGTTGTGTACCGTGAGGATTGTTTTACTTGCTGTTTTCAAAACCTTAAATGAATTCTTAAAACGCGCGGCGCTCGTTCTTCGCGGGTAACGGGATCTATATTTGTGCTTATTGCATAACGAACCTTTCATAACTTATGTAATTACATTGAATACCGTTCCGTTTCGTTACTCGGTGCGCAAGTGCTTGGACAAATGAGTTGCCTCGTTATATTTATATTGCTTGTATGCCGGCAGGGTTACGTGTCAGGCTGCGAGCCTCGAAGCAGCACAAAGAACTGAAAACACGGCAAAACGTCGTCTTTTGTTTGTTGCATTCATAAAATCGCCGGCTTTTAATTGGTTCGGTATTCTAATTTCAAGAATTACTTTAATTACCGATGCACGTTCTCCGCGCGAATTATAAAGTGAAATTTTCACAATATCCCACGCGGTAAATTGCGTGACCCCTTTTATTAATAACCTCTGTCAGCTGAAATAACATTTAATGTGCGGATCGGTACGGACAAAGACGTGTAGATTTGTATAGTTCGCGTTTGTAAGAACCGGCGCAATTATCCGCGAAAAGAATTTAAATAGAGCCGAATGAATTCGATCTCGCGAGCCTCGATTAAAATTGATTTATGAAACATTTCACGCGCGTTTTGAAAAGAGTAATTAAGAATGGAACGGTATGTTTAGCGAGCGAACGTTTAATGATCCACCACTGTGCAGCCTCGTAAAAAAAGAGGAATCATGATTGAGATCACCGATACACCAGTGACCTTTATTTTTCTGCAAGCGTCGACGTTTTTGATACCGAATCCCGTTAGCCTATTTTTACGTTTTCTGTCGGAATTGTTTCGTTATAATTGTTTGTTCAAGCTCAATTAAAAACCGAATGAATGCATCGATGTTTACAACTATTCGTATTGTTTTCCTTGACGTTGTTATGGCCCCGCAAACTCGAACATTATACTATCGTTGATTTTTATTTCTGTATATATTGTGCAGTAATACGTTCCTGGAAAATAATTGTGATTGATCAAATTTAATTCCATCCTTACGCTAATTCTTCTAAATATACCGATATTTCGATATCTGTGAATATCCTATTAAATGTTTTATGTTATATTTAAACAGACGGCAGACAAAGTAGTAAAATCATATTCCAATTGTGTGAGACGAATTTGTCGAGACAATTTTCCATGGATCGGAGAAATCGTCCACTCGAAAAAATTGACTATAATTTATTCCAGTCTCTTATTTCTTTCTTTTCGGTTACGCTGTCCTGTATGCTAGACTGTCAGGGAAATGATACTGACGAGGATTGTTCTCAGGTTTTAATATAGGATACAATGGAACACCCTGGTATAGGAAACATGTATATTTACGAGACGTGTGTCAGCGTTGACGGCTCTGCAACGAATGCTCAATCTTTTCATCGTAGACAATCCATCCCTCTTCTCGTCGACGCAACCTCGAGAAAAATCAAATTCGTACAATTTCGACAACCCCGTTCGGAACGTTTCACGTTCTACAAGCAAGCTAACAAGTACAAAATGTTCCAAGAATGTTGTTAAAATATCACGCTATCGATTTAAAATAATAATGAATAAGGCACCTAAGACAATTGCATCTTAGCTCTTCTTGAACATTGCACAATTTTCTGAATTTTCGTTCAATTTTCAAATCATTTGCAAAGTCTAGATAGTCGAGAATTTCATATTCAGTACATATTAAAAGAATTAAAAACACAATGAAACTGCACTAGAAACTATTCTAATTAGACTATGGACAACCATATAAAATAAAAATGTATCAATGGCAATAAACAAGAGCCAAACGGCTATGTTTCTTTAATAATTGCAATAATTTGTGAATAGTATGATAAAACTTTAAGTAGTAGTAGTATATTAACAAGATTAAAATAGCTGTGTTTTTAAAATAATTTCAATAGATTGAAGATGGTACATTAACATTTTTAAGCTCTTTTAATCTGTTCCCTGTTCTAAATTTGTCCCACTAATTTTCATCGTAAGTAAAGAAAATTCGTTGTATAATTATAATATTCGTTATCGTTTCGAATTACTGTTCTATTTTAGAACATCAGAAAAGCAGTGATTCGTCACAGACCAAAATATTTTCTAGACGAAGCAGCCATTCCGGTGCATAAAGTGCATCCACCAGCAAAGCAAGCGATTTTTTGCGTCCAGCCCAAGGGGCCATGTATTTGTACATAGCAAAAAAAATTTGCAAAAAATTCGAAAGGTAAGGGCGAAAAATATCAATCAAAGGACCATGATTACGACGAGTCTTGCAGCATGAGTGGTGGAGGAATCTGTAAATATAGGAGCCGGTCCCTTCCTACCCCTGCTCTACTTTTATGGCTATATCTCGCGGCCTCCCTCTCGAATTCGCTCGCGAACAGAGAAGGACCACTCTTGCTGGTGACACTGCAAATTGGATGGCAGAAAGTTACAATTTTGAGTTTAACCTTCTGTGAAAAGGACCAAACAGACAAACACTGCTGCGCCAGACATTCATTACGATTGTTAAATAGTTGCTGCGACGTCGGCTACGGAAAAATATATTTCTGTTTCGCCAACTTGCACGATTAAATATAGCTCTATTTGCTACAGGTATTCAATGTTCTGTATCCGGACAAATTCCGAAAAACAATGAGAAAATTCTGTCACTTTTTCTTTCGCACTCAATTTTAAAAACTATATATTGTATGCAAAAGACTATGCAGCTGGTTTTGTTAGTTGTAGGAATCCCAAAATTAGGGCTACAATGTACACGGGAAAGTATTTAATTTTTAAACATCACGAGGTGTTAGGATGATTAGAAATCTCATTATTTACCATTTTGTGGCTTAAGCTTCTCTTGCAGTGGACCCATAAAATTACATCACTTAAACGAATGTTTTTGTGTCATTATAATTCGAAAAGATGTATATACATCTCACTATCTTTTCGTGGGTTCGTATTATTTTTTAGCCAGTACAGCACAATACCGTTTCTAATTTCTTAGTGGTCTCGTGAAAGAGGATTGCGAAACATCCGCGTCACTTATCCCCAGTGTCTCTATTTTCCTCACCTGTTTCTCACCTCTTTTAAGATGCGTCCCGACTCTATTTCGCGGGGCACGTTCCCGTATCGACTGAATGAAATTAATCCGACCAGCGGCGCGTCGCCCCGGAACAGGCTTTCGCTTAATTTTGAGTCACGTTTGCGCAATTCTAACGAAATTCCAGGCCAGTCCAACGACCAGTCATTTTCACACGGCGAAATGAAAAAGGGGCCCCGTCCCTAATCTCTTCGTGAAACAAGTGACTAAGTGCGATAACATTCTTGAGAAGCGTTCCTCCTCGTAATCTCTCGCGACTTAAGTAATGGATGCCGCGCTGATAAAGTCTCGCTCACACCACCAGAACTAACCTGCGACCGCATTACCCTTCCACGAGTAGTTCCAACTTCCTGCAAGCCCAAATTATACACAGCTAAATGATGGATGACTTCCCCTGCATTCCGAACACACCGAACCTGCTCCACCGCACCGTAC
>CM052125.1:11985388-12006520 GCA_028454245.1 Halictus quadricinctus | reverse complement strand
CTAATACTCCGTATACTTGAAATTTTTAAATAATTGAAACTAACAGAATTTGAATTTTCTAAGGGTGGTCTACCCTTCTGATGTAACGCTGGAAGCATTGAACTGTTAGGGCGATCAGCCGCTGTACAACATAATCCAGAGCCAGCGGAGGCTCCAGCGAATTAAGTGTGGATTAAACAGTGTCGATAAAATAGAGGAGACAAGACCGTCCCCGAGATGGGATGTCCCGGAGATATACGAATCTCGTTCGATCATTCTTATCGATGGTGTGGATGCGGAATGAAAGCTGATAGGGTGGTAACAAATGAAGAGAACCGAACAGAAGAGGGGAACACGTGAAAATCGGGGACACGGAACAGTAGTTGAAAAGGCTTTGGGTTGCGAGGCACGGTCGGAAGTCACAACTAGTTACAGGCAATAAAAAGAGATTAAGAAACTCTATTCTCTTCGCTGCTCCCCTTGGGGGCAGGGGGAGAGGGGTGGTGGTGGAAATACTGATGGAGAATCGTTTCGGCATTCTCTCCCGAGGGGAAACAGATCGTCGCCAGCAATCTTGACGACGAAGGAAGACCGTGCACGTCTATGGCTCATTCTGTCGTTGACGAACAGCCATAACATTCGCCAGCTACTAAGCGGAAACGTCGATCGTAATTGAAGAATCAACAACGGTTCGTAAAATTCTTGTTAGTGCCGGTCGGATACGTGACTTTTATGATTTTTAAGAAATCATTCTTTATTAACCCCTTCCTGCTCCGAGCTAGTTTCACATCAGGATTCAGGAATTTTATTGAACCCGTGTGCAGGAACCATCGAATAACACGGTTAACTGATTCAGAAAATCAGAATTCAGCTAGCTAGTAATAATAAGTTAGGTAATTGAAAACAGTAGAAATATTAAAAGAACTGTAGAATGTTGATATAATGTTTACAACCTAATGAGATTATTAACCTCCGGACCTTATTTATCAATTTTTTAAAACATATTTTTGGAGGTATTTCTTGTAGATATATTAACATTTCTGTTGTTCCTAATGCAGCAGCTATTCATTTAATTAATTCGCTGGAAACTGAGTAATTGATTGTCAATTTGGTACTCTGGGTCAAAATTGACCCAAACTCCGCCGTCAGAGGGTTCAAGAAAGGAACGAACTATATGATTCGTCGTAATTGATGTAGACAATTTTTATTTTGCATAAAAATCTGCAGTCTAGTAATAAAATTTTCCAAACATTTTTTGGAATTATGATATGAAAATGTTTAGTGACACCTTATAGTCGTCATCGTAGTGCAAAGTGTTGAACCTGTGTTAGACAATGATTGATAAGATGTAAATCTATCTGCTTATGATGTTATGTTTGAACATGTGCGTGGACATTTCCGAAAGAAATGCTTTTAAGCATTTGTAATTGCGGGGATGTAACGTGACCCATAATCAAATAAAGGGACAGATTGCTGCGCCATTAAATGAAAGGTGAGATTATATTATTTAAACTTCGGCGTTCGTTTGACCATGCTGTTTCAACAATCTGCCACTCTAAGTCCAGAGTTCATTTGATCAAGACAAACAATGGGGCTGCGCGTAAAGATAGGATGACTTAATCCTTTGAACGATTTTTAAAAAGTGTACGTTTCGTGTGTAAGCTCCTTTGACGATTTTCTCGAAACTATGTTTTTTGGAGTAATTTTTTAGTAAACACAGGTCCTCTACTTCAAACTGCTGTCATTTCTTTGATAATTGAACGTATTTGAAGTAAGTACATTTCAAATAATTTTTGTCGGAAAATCAACTGGAATTTTTCACTGCAGATGTTCAATTTCCTGGCAATCAAAATTAATAGTATTTCCACGAGGAATCTTCTTCTAGAATGAAAGTTTTATGTTAGTTCTCAGATAGTTAAATATGGAAACGGGAGTTTACATAACCCCTTCCTGTACCAACACAGTATCCTAACGCGATGGTGTTATAAAATTGCATCAATACAGAACGTTCGAACCAATTTTTCCCAAAGTCATCATTTTAAAACTAATGTGATTGTTGCATCGCAGGAGTAAAATGAACTCCGTGTAATCAGCAACAACAACAACACAGAAAAGCGATGCTCCCGCGCGAGTGTTAATCCGGCAAATAATCTATGAAAATGTAAATTCGCATGATGATCCACGGGTCCCGCGATAACTGCTGTTAACAAAATTTCCGCGACGCCTCGTATTTCTCCGTGGTAGCGAAAAGGGAATCGCTGAAGCTCCAATAACTGGGCTTTTAGCAATCGTTCCGTTGTGCACGATACGCAATTCCCCGTGTCACTTTTTCACGTCGTTTCTTCCACGGTGCTGAACTGTTCGGAAACGTGTCTACCTAACTAACCGATTATTCATTGCTATCAAATAGGGGCGATTAATTGGTTTTGGGAGCGACCACCGCGACCATGCCATCGACGTTCGTTAAGTTTATTCAGTTACCATGAATACACCGATTGCTCGGCCCTCGTTCGGGGACGCTACAAAATGGCCTCCGACTAACTATTTTTTTCCTCTGTTCCACCAACGTTGCTCCTACTGCTATACCACTGCCACCCCCGGCCCCCCCACACCCCCTTTGCATTTTGTGTTCGTCGATTAACTCCGAGGGTCTATCGTCCTCGGTCGAGCAGTCTGAATTCAATCCCGATCTAATTACGGGGAAAACTGATCTCCCAGGCGTCCCCGGACGTCTTCGACGCCGTTGCTCCGCTTTGTCTACCGACCGAACCCATCCGGACGGATATCCAAACCCCATTTCGAACTTAATGGCCACGCGAGCACTTACTTTTGTCTCGGAAATTAGCCCGGATACAGGCGACCGAATTAGCGTACCGTAGGACTGCCGCCTGACATAATAGAAACACCTAATAGCAGATGCAACACCCTTCCAACCCTAAGCCATTCAGGCTTAGTGACGATTCACGTCACAGAACGCATTCTCTGACCAGTAAGTATTTTTGATGATTTTAGTGGAACAATTTTTAAAAAATCGTTATAGTAGAATTACCCCGTTTTCCACTGATTTGTACTTTCTACAATGTATTTTAAAAATGTACAGTAAAGTCTTGATCTAAGCCGAACGGGGCTACAAGGACTTAGTCAGTTCGCCACCCCCTCCACTGGGGGGCATACCACGCGAGGGGCCCAAAAGCTCGAGCTGCCTGTAAAGTGTAAACAAGCCACGTAATCCGATACCAGGTCGGGTATATCGGTGTGAACCACTACTAATCCAATTGGAAAACTTCTTTATTTTTCATTATTTTTTTATGGGACTTTCGCCAACTTATTCGTGGCATTTTTCTGATTAAAATGACACTAAACACTATGTAATTTGAACTGTATTTAGTGGTTCAATTGACTGTATGTAGTACGCCTTCGGCCGCACTGTCTTTTTCTAGTTTCGGCGTGATCGACGCGGTCACACGAAAATAGTAGTCCTACATGATCTATGTCACAGCACGGACCGGAGGATTGGGCTTAGATCATGACAGGAGATTCGGGATAATAAAACAAATGTATTATTATCACACTTTGATTAACTATATTAATGTTCAAGTATACATGTGTGTCACACGACAGCGTGCAGGAGACTGCCTTCATCTGAACAAAAAAAAAACAAATGAAGCGTTACCATACGCGACGCGCACGCACCATCAATTGCACACTAGGTACATGTCGATAATATATAGTGCATGTATAGTGCAGATCGTCTTACATTTTCTTACAGATCAAAACTTTACTGTATATTGTAAATAATATAAGTATTTTACTTATAATAATATTATAAGTAATAGTAATATAATAATAGTAATATAATAGTATTATAATAGTAATATAATAGTATTTACTTTATAATAATATAAGTAATAATGTATTTTATATAATAAAATTTGTACAGAAGATCTGAAGTCTAATTGCAACAAATTGATTCACGGTGTACAATTTAAACGTCCAAATGGCTCCCTTATAATTTCCCTACACTTTCGTACCGACTTTGCGTCTTACGAGACTGCATTGTTACAATAGACAATGTTTACAACGCCAGTGTCTCTATTTCTGGTTACGCAGCAACCTCTATTCAGCCGCAGCAACATTCAACGCGTGTCAGTCCTTTGTCCAGCGGAATATTGTTCATTTTTGTTTGTCCCGCGGCAACTTCGCCGCATCGCGGTTCCCGACGGCGTTCTGTAAACCACGCCATAATAATCATCTCCCTGGTTACAAATTAAAATTACACGGCAATTAGAAATCCTCGTTATGTAATTAAAATTCGCTCCGGCAACCGGGTGCGGATCCTGCAGATTCCTAGCCGGCCTCCGTACCTTCCAATTACGCGTGAAAACGGGAACGCGGAAGCGTGTTCTACGCGTAAACTTTGGTAATAAATTCGCAACGAAGGAAATTGGAACGCTCACAATTTTATCATTGTTACCGGCCGAGGAGTCTTTAGTTCGGCGGGCGCAATATGTTTCAGTTTTTAACTTGGCTCGCGCGGTGTTTAACAGCGAATTATCTCGGGCGAGTGTTCTTTACGAGCGAATTCCGGATGAATATGTGGATATTGCGAAAGTTCATGGTTGCGGGGGCTCTGCAAGAATTCTTCCCGAGACGCGGCTTTCTTTCGATAGAATCGCACGGTTTCGATAATGCCTCGTAAGAACGAAAAGATATCATTCGCATTTTTTTTATTGTGCCCGCAAGATATACCGCGTTGACTTTCAAAGTCAGTTTCTTGCGAAGATAACTTTTATTATTTACGACGATGGCTTTATGGTTACGACACACAGCGTTGCTAGAAGGCCGACGGTGCAACCTTAAAACAGAAGAATGGACGTTAAAAGGTGCGATAAATTTTTCCCATTAATACTTTGTTTCGCGGATAGTCGAATTTAAGGGTTTGTTCGGGTGGATTGCGAGCGAACGGGAAATGCTGGTGTTACTTTGTTTTCTTTTCAATTGCAAACAGAAACTCGCCCGAAACATTTGTTCTTGTCTTTTTCAATTTCGAAACAGGAACTTCTCGCTTCCATCGTGCGGCTAGGAAATTGAAACCTTCGGTCTCTAACACATTTGCGAAAGCTAATACGACTAAGACTACTTTTGGAGGTGTCGAACAACACTTCAACATTTAAAGGTACACATCAGAGTTTCGGTTCTCTAATGAGCTGGATTTACTCGTCTAACGAGAGGCTGTCGACATAGTACTCTAAGCTTGATAGATTCAGCTCAAAACGCCCAAGGGTGAAATTCCATCTAGCCAAAGGAGGCGAGTAAATTTTCCGATCCCTTAGCTGAATGAACCGATTAATAAAGCGACTCGTTACGCCTTTGATCGCGAATTCGCCCTTTTCTTTAGCACGAAATTGAATGGGAGTTCCACTAGGCATGTCTTATACTCGATCTACACCACATACTTTCCTGCTGAACCGTTTTCTCACTCGTTGGAACGACGAGTAAGCAAACAGTAGCAAACTCAATGAAATCTTGCATAGATCGCGCCAAATTTTTGTTTTCGTGAAAGGATCTTCCTCAGGTTAGAAGATCGAAGCTTCCCCTTTACAACGACACCTTAAACATTGATGTATGAATTTTTTTCACCGTTTTATGGAACAAAAGTTCGGTTAAACCCTTGTGGTGTGCCTTGTGTCATTGTAGTGAAATTACTGAAGTAGACAATTTGGTAAGGATTGTAATCGATGAAACGGTTTACCTTAAAGTGTAACCGATTGTGTTTCGCCCTCAGATCGAGCACGAACTTGTGCGCTCATCCAACATTAATTTGCGTCCGACAAAAATGAGTTCTGGAAGCAGTACGTGGGCCAAACTCGCTACGGAATTAGCTGGGCGAGCGTCAGGGCGGAACAAATGATTAACGGGGAACAAAGGTATCGCGAAACTTCCGAAAGATCAGAGAACCTGGCCCGCCAAAGGGAAAAGAAGTTGTCGTACAGTGCGTCGTCGTCCGCCTATCTGGCACTCGTAGGAGATATCTTAGACGGCTTGCCCTTCCGCGCCTCTCACTTGACAACTTTTCTCATTAGAGCGATCGATGTCAACCCAATTAAAGTTAACTTTCCGAAGGAATAAAGGAACTCCGACTGAAGGGAGTGAAAGAGCTCGAGGCGGTTTGAAAATTTCTTTCGACGGCGATGCAGATGTCGCTGGGACTTTGAAAATATGCAAAGAAGGCAGGCAGAACGAGCTAGAGAAACTATCACTACAAAGGGAATCATATTTCCAGGTTGTGAATCGCGCGATTCAATCACCGCTTGAAAGATGCATTGTGGTGTCGAATGTTCCAGGTAATTAGTTTTGATTAGGCTCTCTTTAATCGACGCTATTGTTGTTGCGTAGAATGTAATCCGTTCTGCGGGGACACAGTGTTTCAAAGCACTGTGAACACTTTCTCTTAGAATACTTTCAAATACGTGTAGAAAGTATTCATACATTCTCTAGAAACGAATAACTTTTTTTTTAAAACTCGACCGGTGTACTAGGTAATGTGTAAATAATTTTTTTTAGAAAATTGCTAAAGGTCGTAATTGCTAAAATTGCTAAAGCTGTGCACATATAATTAGTAATTTGATTGTGAATCTTTTATGCTCTTATGACATTTCTAAACTCCTACCCTTGAGAATCATCAAAACAACTTCATTTTTAATAAAATTAAGGTCTTAAATAGCAAAATTCACTTTTTCCTAATTTTCTCTGTAAAATAATCTGCAAAAATGATAATATGCAGAAAGTCCCAAACTTTGCACAATATTTTAAAATGTGCTGAAAATTGTCTCCTGTATGAATTTTCACTTTATTTCGTTGAAATGAATAAGTATGATATTTAATTTTCCGAAATATCCTTCCAGATAAGTAGTTAATAAATAGTTAATAGAATAAGCGAGCTTAAGAAATAAACTAGGTCATTTTCATGAAATATTTTTGCTTAGATTACCCGAGGTTGAACATTACACCCGTTCTTCGATTCCGTCAGAAATAACGAGTCATGCTGCTTCCATTAAGCTGGTAATGAATTAACAATTCATCTGTCAGTCATTAATTCGCAATGCTGCGTGGCACTCGAATTTGTTGTCGAGTAATCAGATTAGCTGCCCGATTGTTACCATCCAGATGTATAATATTATATGATTGATGCTTAATCTTGCATGTACCATGAAATACCAAGTTAATTATTTAATGATTACTAGAGGCGACTAATAATGAAACAAACAATGATCCCAGTTATTCAGTATCGCTAATACGATTTTAATTGTTTATTCTTCTCTAACATCATTCATATTTTCTAATATGCGAGTAGCCAAAGAAGGCAGTTAGCTCTTCAAATATGACGTTATACTATTGAAATATATTTTGGACTTATAAAATGTAATATTTGCATTCCAAAATCAATTACTTCTTTCTAAATTAATTTTTTTTTCAATCAACATACGTACAAGATGCATGAGTTACATCAGCTATTTTTGGAAGCAATAACAGATTTTTTCCTATAAAAATAAATTAAACTATTTATATCCGAAAGCCTCTACTTCAACAGAGAATAAATCATACTAAAACAAAATTCCCTGACTCAGACTACGAACAATGATAATGGTATTTATACAATAAGTAAAAATGTTTTGCGTGTTCCAAATAAAGGTAGGTAAAATTGTTCTAATTTTCGAGCTCTAAAAAATTTCCGTGACCAAACTAATGAAAAACAACTAATGTGAACCTACTCCCAGTCACTGAAATGCAACAGTAAAACATCAGCCGAAGATCTAGCAGCTGCATCCGTTCCTAGCATGACCAAACACGACGACATCGATACACTTATTGTTTCCTGCAATAAACAGCGATATTTATAATATCGTTCGGAGTCGCGTACGTTTCACGAAAAGTCACGATGGCAGTACGTCCGTCCACACAAAGGGGTGTAAACATTGACAGAAAAATAATGTATCGAGCGTGGTAGTCGTGCAGCGCCGGCCCGGTAGCAATGGAGGATCTTTGGTGGTTCAAACGATCGCAAACCCGTGCGGAAGACAGATTCGCATACAGGGCTTCGCGGGGATGTCAGAAACGTCGTCATCACCGTGAGTGCGGTTTCCCAAGGAAATTCCTTACTCACGGAACAGTTTCCGATCGATAATATTTAGCGTCGCCCGAGATACTTAACCGCGTTTATTCGCGGAAGGTTTCGGCACGGTTCCTCCGTACGTGACTCATTAACTGCGACTGGCATGGGCGTCGACTTTATTTTCATCGGTTAATGCAAACAATGGCTCGGGCGAGCGTGAAACCCGTACGCTTTAAGCGTACGTGTGTGTGTGTGTGCGCGCGCGCGCGCGCACGCGTCCCGTCGGCTTAAATCGTCGGGGATGCCGTGTTCGTTTGATGCCAAATATTTGTAGATACGATTGGTGCAACGAATCTTATTTAACGCGCATACAGCTATCGCATTTGCATATGGGAGCGACCGGTGTGCCGCCGAGCCGTCTGCACACCTGCACGCGCAATCTCCGAATTCTACATCAGCATTTGTCCACTTACACAGACGGGCGAGCGAATACAAACGCGTTCAAACCGAGCACAAACACAGGGCGCATTCTTGCGCATTATTCATGGATAACTGTGTACATATGTACCGGGAGGATGGTACGCAAACTCCGTTACAAGTTTTCGCGAGTGTCGCCCAGATGATTTTGTTGAACTTTCGTTTAATGAGAGGTATCGTGCGTGAAATGTCGCCCGGCTTTCATTTGGGACGGGAAGTTTTAATTGCGTTGCAAGTAAGTACGGCCGCGAGTCAAGAACCCTGGGATTGCCAGTCCCGTTGTTACCGCTCGCGAATGTTTTGTGTTCTTCGAGCGGTTTATTGGCCGGTTTGTTGTTGTCTCAGGACGCCTCGATGACGTTTAACCGCTTCCCTGCGGAAGGGTTCTTTATCATAGGGCTGTTAATGTACGCGACAGGTTAATAATATTATCTGGTTCGCTGCATTACTATTCTATACACTTTGTTGTTCAACCTTTCAACCGAGTGACTTCTCAGTCATGAACTAAACAAGTAAGACAAATTGTTTTGCCAATCAACGTAAATGCGACAAATTTTCTTTGGCATGACAATTAGAAATAACTATCTGACACAATTTATTTCGCACCGTTATTTCCAATACTGCTAACTGAAAATAAAAATGATATTGATTTAGTTGAAATATTATGTTACATTATTTCTTTCTTTCAAGTTTTTACCGAAATAGATAATCGTGAAAATTGCGTGCAACAATGGGTGTCGGTATAAACCAGACTCAATCCTGGTAGCCTAGTCACTTAATATAATGTTAGAGAAAAATAAATTAATATTTTATTCTTCCATTCACTCACTCATCGCTCTCATTCCCATTCTTTGAAAATAAAAATGATATTGATTTATTTGAAATATTATGTTACATTATTTCTTTCTTTCAAGTTTTTACCGAAATAGATAATCGTGAAAATTGCGTGCAACAATGGGTGTCGGTATAAACCAGACTCAATCCTGGTAGCCTAGTCACTTAATATAATGTTAGAGAAAAATAAATTAATATTTTATTCTTCCATTCATTCACTCATCGCTCTCATTCCCATTCTTTGAAAATAAAAATGATATTGATTTATTTGAAATATTATGTTACATTATTTCTTTCTTTCAAGTTTTTACCGAAATAGATAATCGTGAAAATTGCGTGCAACAATGGGTGTCGGTATAAACCAGACTCAATCCTGGTAGCCTAGTCACCTAATATAATATTAGAGAAAAATAAATTAATATTTTATTCTTCCATTCACTCACTCATCGCCCTCATTCCCATTCTTTGTTTCCTGTTTCTACTATGGAAATATACTTCCTATCACCTTGTTGAAAAAATAATATTAGTATATTACAAATTCATTCATTCAATTTAACCGCACCGTTCTCGTTTTAAATTCGCAACGTAGAGCGCGCAAATAGAGTATGCATCAACCGAAGAATCAGAGAAATGTATCCGCAAAAATACTTTATTAAAAATTTACATACAAATGTCCAAGAATTTATTCCTGATGCAAAAACGTTGAAAAACATAGAGAATTATTCTCGCTCGCTTTTATAGAAATGATTACAATCTTGATTATAATATTTTTCACATTTCATTTTCTATGTGTCACCATAATACCACTTACGATAGCGCCTAGCTACAGAAATAAAACAAAACAAAAAATAAATAAATAACTTAACGAATCGGTTAATAATCTAAACAGCGCCCATCAACCATCGAACATTTAAATTCATTTTTGCCGAAAAACACAGCTTCGCGAGTCGGTATTTTATTCGGCCATTTCGATTTGCATTATCTCGATTTCAGTTATTCCACTCGTTGTGCCGCACGTTTATACGTTTTATTTTTCGCCGGGTGCCGGGCGCCCCAGATATAATTTTAATCTGGAACAAAAGAGCAAATGCAAATGATAAACAACTTACAATATATCAGCGACGAAATTGTTGATTTCGCGTGTCCCGAAAGATATTCGCCGCGTTTGTGTTCAACGTCCATACGGTGTTGGTGTTGCTTGACGTTGCGAGATACGTGTGCGAGCGCGCGCGCTTGTGTGTGTTTCTGTGTTACATGATTGCATTTCGTATATGGCAAAATAGAAACCGCATCGTGCATCGCTAGGCCTGCGTGTCGCGCCGCGTAAAGTTCGCGGTATATGGGCATTTTCGCGCCTAATCAATCATGTCTTTCATTCATTGTCGCGAATTCTGGCGACATTGAAGTACGACATGATGCGCGAGTAAGTATAGAATAAGGCAGAGCCAGGTGAGGGGAGGGAGCACGAATTTAGGGGAAAAAGTTACCCTCTCTCTGCCAGTACCGGATTATGAACGACAGAGATGGAACGCGTCACGTGACCGGGTCGCGGTGGAAGCGCGGGAAATATAAAGAGAAATTAGAGTGGGGGAATAAGTCTTGATCTGGCATTTATTACAGACGGAGTTTCATCCGAAGTGGTATAAGATTCAACGTCAAAAAGTCTAAAGGTGTTAAGAAGGTATTTTTAACATTCAAAAAATAAATTTGTTTTTTGACATACCATAAAACAGGGGTCGGCAACCTTTTTTGGCCGCGGGTCAAAATCAACCAAAATGTGAGTATTAAAGAGACGTTTGGGTCAGAGATATTTTCGTATTAAAACAGTCTTTTGTATTTTATTAAGAAAATAATTACGAACATAGTTGATGTTTCATGTTTATGTATTATAATTTATTTTTATATATTATACTTTATTTTCGGAACTAAATTGGGTCACTTGAAATTATCAAATGGGTCACTCGGTGATACCCTGCCATAAAACATGCCATTTTGAAAAATGACAAGGGGAATTCCAGGGTCGTTATGTTTATGAAGTTTCCTCGACACTTAATATGTTAAAAAAGAAAGTGTATCGTTTGAAAAATTGATGATTAATAAATTGGAGAAACTTGCAAGCGTAAAGTCCACCCCACAACCTTCGGAATTCGATCGCCGACACGTAATGAAACTGCGGGTGCAAATTCGTACCCGCAAGCAAGAGCATCCACAAAATGCAATTGCGCCACCTGCAAAGCAAAGCTTCAGACGATCCCATTCACTGCATTCGTGCGAAGCGCATAAGGCCCAGGCGAAACCGAGAAAACAGCTAAACATCGTTTCACGATTAAAATGCCGAGGCGAGTGGAAGTTGCTTGAACTTCAAAACCGCGAAAGTGGTCCCGTTGAAACCGAACCCCGGGGTACCTTGAAGTTGCCTGGACCTTTTGCGAATCGGTTTTTCGTGGGATTTTTTGCGCTTTTCCGTCCCCTTCAATTTTCAGTATATCTGAACATTGACAGGGTCTCCGTGGAGGAAGTCCTGACCAAATCCCACGTGGAGATATCCGGACTTCGATCTCGGGGTCTCCGAATCGGTGAAAGAACTTCGAAACCGAGTCCTATATGTCTCGAAGTTGACCTGGTAGCGAAGTCAAAGTGATCTTCTGATTTGAAGCGTCAATGTGTAGATTCGAGAAATTCTGGTGCAGAAATCAAACGGCCCTTTTGTGTTCGACTCTTTACATATTTTCCATTATTTGTGCTATAGAATATAATTTTTTGAGGTCGAAATACTTAAAATTGTAGGAGTTCCTCGAAGAGGGCCTAAGAAAGGCTCTAATATTAAAAAAGTGCCTAATTGGCTGACACAATTCCAGCCGTTCTGTTGCTCTGAAATAAACAAATGAAGTATCATTTCGATTACTTTGTTATTCTTACAAATCTGAGCAAATATTTTGCAGACATATTTGAAAAAACACGTGCTTCAAGCAAACGCAAAAAATCGTTCTTTTCAGGGTTAAAAGACCAGAAGAGCTTAAAGGCGGTGCCTCCACTTTCGACGTGGACGAGACACGTTCAGATGCTGGCTGGTCTCTTTAAAATGATTTACGTCCGCATTCCTTTCGCAGAGAAAGTGGCTGAGCCATGGTTGCGTTGGGCTTATACTTCCTGGTAACGGTATAGTGAGATAGTCGACCCGACGGAACCTTAAACAGCAGCTCCTTTGCGAGGTCTGAACAGCTAGGGTCCTCTGATCTGGTTGATAGGTTCGGATAATCCACTCCAGCTTTCGGGCACAGTCTCACCAATGGGTTCCTTAATATCCATACAGCCGAGAAGTGGCCGAAGGAGAACATCCTTGAAACCAGAACAGTCAATACACTCTTCTTTCTTTAACATCCTGATTTTACGGGAGCTGATCGCTATGGATCCTCCTAAGGCGGTGCGCGAGATCCAATATCTCGGGGTTATTGGCGGAATAGCGAGGCAGCTCGACGAAGTCATTGGGAGAAAATTATTCCGGGACGTTGTACTTGTTGATCGTACGTTTATAAATAACTTTTGTTTTAGTGTCACTGTGGCGAATCAATAACGTGACCATATTTAAAACTGTCCAAGTATTTTCATCCCTCTTGGCCAAAACGAATTTTATCTTTACCTTTGGAAATCTATTTTAGCGTCACCATGGTAAATAAATAACTGGTAAATAATAAAAAAAAACGCGATGAAGCAGAATTCAGTTGGGCAGGTTAAAAAGTACGAATGTAATCATAATAAATCCATTTTTCATATAGATGTCTGTCTGAGCAAGTCTTTTGTTAGCTACCTAATGAATTTTTGTAGATATTTATGGCACTCGTAGTTTTATAGTCGCAAACTAAACTCCCCATCAATTGTAGTGAATTGGTAGTTCGGTAGTTCTATTTGTAAGTGTTCCCTTTGACTATGATTGACCGTAGCCGATTTTCGGAGCTCGGGGCATCATGGGTGTTCTGAAGCCGTGTCATTGATCTAAGCATCCGCCTCTAATGAGCATGGCCTGAGCGCCAAAGGAGCGTAGTAAGTAGTCTACAGTTGAGATGTACGGGCATAGTATTGCGCACAGGTGAACGAATTATTCAGTCACTACTATCCTTCGGTACAGACGTGGAGATATTATTACGCAATAACACACATATCTAAAACACGTACTCGTTAGCCCGACATCAATTAAGAATATGTAGCACTTATCAATTTTAAAATATTTCAAATATTTATGACAAGAATCAAATGCAATTTCAGACTGAATTTGATGCTTTATTACGAATTTTAAAATTGCCTAACCAAGTTTAAAGAAACTAGAGTTGTCTAAAGGAGCTTCGGTCCATTTCGACCCAGAGAATTTTAGACGACAGAGAAAAAATTGAAGAACAACGCTGGAAAATGTTCTGCAATCATGAAAATGACTCGCCATCCGAGGGATTATACTGACTGACAATGAGAATCACAAAATAATTTACACACCTAACATCTCGTCGGTACAATTTCACTTTAATTTGAAGATATACACTGTTACGGAACAGTGGGCCATTACGCGTTGACTTAGCCTAAACGACCAGCGAGGAAAATTCACGTTACTGTCACGCACAAAAGGAAACAGCATCCTCGAGGCACGGCATCGATTCGGTCCAATTAAGATGCCCGCGTCAAACGCCGGTTTTGAAACGTCCTCGTCAGAATTTCTCGTAAACGTTAAGCGAGATAGGTGTAGAGGGTGACTTGTCTGCTGAAGAAAGAGGGGAAACCGAAAAGGTGAAACCAAAGAGGAAACCCAGCGAGGAAGAAAGGAAAATAAAGGAAAAGGGCGGGCAGGGGTGGGGGGTGAGGGCTTGAGGGACGATAGGCGAAAGACTTTGCCACATTTTCGTGGTAAAATCCGTCGTTTTCTTTCGCTTGTCCTTTCTCACCTCTCTTCCTTGGGAACCCCGCTGCATCCCTGAAAAAGATATCGCCGGACGAGGACGCACCCCTTTATGCGACACATGCAAAACCGAGACGGGAATCTAACGTGGCGACAACGATTTTCCAAGGAACCAGACCATTCAGCTTTTACGCGCGACGTGTCTCCTGTGTAAACGTATTTTATAAACTCACCCGCGCGTGTGTGTGGGGGTGTTCGCGAGCGCGCAAGGCTGCGGTTGTTATGCAACGCGAAAAAGTTCCAAGGCCGTTTCTATTCGAGCATCTGGTTGGTGGATCGGGACTTTGCGAATTTCCGGGAGACTGTCAGTGTCGGTGCACCCTCAGTTCGCCGGCAGAGTAATTAACACGTTGGCTGCGTAACCGCGATCACAAAAATTTCACAAAAATTCAGATGAAATGTTGTTTCTTTCTTCAGTCATTTTAATAGATTAAAAATAATGTATGGACGATCTTAAATTCTTTTTGAATTCTTACTATTTCCAATTTTATCATAGATCCATAAAATCCGCAGTCCACTGATAACCCCTTGAATTTTTCTTGCAAATCTTTATCGAAATTAAAAAGCAGTCAGGTGGTACGAATTCACGCATATCATTATGGTAATGACAAGTCTAAAAACATTCGAGATATAAATTTTCGGTGGCAGACGACTCGGGCACCGTACGAAGTCATTTTAATTGACAGTGTCAACCGAAGTGACTGCTTATTACACTCCAATTAGCGGAGATTCTAATCTAATGTGATGTAACACATCAGCAACCGTTGCCAACTCCGACCTGTCATAATTTACTAAAAACCCTCAACACTCTGTCTTACCTCATCACGAATTTCCGGAAGACCCGCCGGCTTTCGCTTTAATACGCTTTCAACGTAGTTCTCGTGTGGAAGTTTTGATACCCCTCGACGTCCTTTAGATGCTGAAAATTTTGATCACGATGAAATTTCCATCGGATATCGTTTCTCAATAAAATCTTGCTTCGATTCTCGGGAACCGCTGAAATCTAATTTATGAGTCTGAAAGCTTGGCTTCGCGTGCCATTGCTAGAGTATCCAGCTTTCGTATATACGAGACTAGAAAATTTACAATCCATTCCTGACATCGCCGATTCGGTAGATTGTAAACGCGGCGAATCATTCCCCTTTCCGGAGCAGAGGTGTTCAAAATGTTCGGTCAACTTTAAGAATTCCAATTTAACCCCAATCCCAGATGCTGTAAAAGATATTACAGACTTTTTGAAAATCGTATACTTGTACACATTTTTTCTAGCGAAAATGAAGGCAATGATTTCCATGTGATTTATACGTAGCTTCAAACGAAAATGTACAATTCTCAATACAGTATATAATACGATAATTGATAATATATTTAGAGTGAAATTAATATTCTTTCTAAGGGTTTATTAAAAACTAAAATTTATAGGTCAGTTATTCCTAAATAAACATGTACAATTAAAATAATAATTTATATAATTAAACAAAACATCCCCATTAATATCATCGAAGAGATGAACTTTCTCAAGTTTATACGTGAAAATCATTGATCCGAGAAGCATCGCAATTTATATAATTAAACAAAGAATCCCCATTAATATCCCCGGAAGCTCAAAAAGCGCGATGCAGCGCATACAATTGCACGCAAGCACGTGCCTGTGACTTACGCTCGCATCGTCAAGAGCAAACAACGCGGACCAATTATCAATAAAATATTCGTAAACCGTGAATTTCTGACGGAGTTTCTCCCGGCGTAGACGCCGCTGTAATTAAATGACAATTTATCCGCGAATTATTTCGACGTTGTTTTTTCTTCAGCGTCGTCGGTGTGGCGCGCGGGCGACGGAGAAAGTAGCGTAACAAATTTTAATTAAAAATTCATTTCAATGCTTCTGTGAATACAGTCCGGGAGGGGAAGAGTGGGGGGTTGGGGAGGGTGGACGTTTTCCAGTGGTGGTATCAGGTTGCCGAACAGTGGAACAAAGTCAACTCGGCCGGCCGCAAAATACGCCGGTTGTTTTCCGAGCTTGTTGTTGGGCGATGCATCACGTGGGCCATTTCTCCGTCGTAGTCGTTCAAAAACGACTGAACATTTCGTCGTCACTAGGTGATATTTCCAGCGGCGCGGGCTGAATAGTTTTCATTTTGCCCCGAATCGCCGTTGGCATGCTTTTCCGGCCCGTTTTCCGACCCACATGCGAGAGTACTCGCCGCGTTCCACTAGGAAAAACCCGGAAAAACAGACACACCGTTCGGGAGAGGAGGAGGTGGGGTCGACGACGGCCCCGACGAGTTTTCTATGGGCCGATTCAAATTATGCGACGGTCATTATGGTAATAACCGTTCACGTATCTCACCAACTATTAATTCCGGGAACGGCATAAGCCGTGTATTTACGGCCGCGCCGTTGCATTCCTGCTGCACCGTTGCGGCGACAACAACACCGACACATACACAGCCCGCGAAAACACCGACGGCCGTTCTGTATTAAAAGCCGGAAAATTGAAAGCAAAACACCGTCGTTCGGGACGGGGGGGGGGAGAGACCTGGTTGTGTTCAATCGGCCAGATACGGACAGGACTATGGATTAAAAACGGAACGGAGAGCCAGACGAGGATGCCGGAACCCGAGGATTTTCTGGAAAAAGGGTAAAAGGAGGGCGACAAGGAGATCCGTGGTAAACGGAATTCGGTGATTATTTAGTGCAGGGCAGGGAAGACCCTTACATTTCTCATACATTTCTCAGTTTTCTGCAATTTTTGTTTGAATCAGTTACGCGAGAAATGTATGCCGAAATATTCTTTGAACCTTCCTCTTCACATATTGCAAGCACAACTTTGAGAAAAATATGTACAAAGTTATAAATAGTTTATTTGACATCTCTATTTTTTATTAATATAATTTTTAATTCTATTTTTTCTATTAATATAGAATTTATATATACGTAATATTAAAAAATATGGTACTGCTGTACCATTTCTAATACACTAAAATTATTTAGAGAAGAAAATAATGTCTATGTTGCTCTTGCAACATATAAAACGTTGATTTCGCATAAAAATCCACAGTCTATCAATCAGTGTGCAACTGAAAGAATCTCCTAAAAATTGGAAAATTTCATTTGTAAGAGAGTTTAGTTTTTGATTTTTTTTTTTATTAGCCGGAATTGTAGTTTGGCTCGGCATACATCACAATGGAGTATTTTTCGCATTCTGTTTCACGGTCCGTTAACACGCACAAAAATCGGATGGGCCGGCACAGCGAAACTCGATTCACCTCCAATATATCGGTTGCTTGCTCCGAGTGATGTTTGTTCAATGCCGATATTAGAAATAGAAGTGTATCGAGGACGCAGCGCTCGCTTTTATCAATATTTGCGTGTCGACAGAAGGTATTCCAGATTATCGAGCTTCTATGGATCGCGAGTCGGGAATCGGCCGTAACGAATCGACTGCTGACCTTTATGCACAGTTGACATTTGCAAATTTGTTAAATAATGGGATACGTAAATGACATTTCACTGTATTTTAAATATCACGGTTCTGTACGCGTTTACAGTGACCGCATGAATATTAATTTCGTTACAAAAGCTGATATTCATGGACGAGACAAGTGTATGAATACTCAGAAAGTGGATGTTTATTGCAGCCGCACAATTGTCAATTATTCCATTTAATAATTCCATTTGAACATCTATTTTGTTGTTAAACCTGCTGTTTAAGATATTTCTTCGTCAATTTAAAGTACCATTTCAAATTATAAATACGAAATTATAATTCCTATTAAAATGGAAATTATCAAAACTGTAATTGTAAAATATAGTTGCTCATTTTTAAGCAGTTTCTTTTCTCGGTCGATTCTTCGGAAGAAAGTTGTATCGAAAATCTACTGAAACAAGAATTTTAAGACAACCAGAAGAATGAGAATCATGAACGAAATGGTGGCTATTATGTTTTTGTTTTATTAAAACAAGGGAATACAGGACATCAAAACGAGCGCGCGCAAAGTTTGAGAAACAGGACAATTTGTATCAGCGACCAAAGTAGCAAACTAACGCCAGAAGTCACGGAATAGAACATGTCTAGCGTTCCACGTGACCTATTTGGTCACAAGTATAACATAAGATGTACTCGAGCAAACCTGCTGGTGAAGTTAAAAGTCGAAGACCCATGAAATTGAGACGAATCAAGAATTCATCATGAGGGTAGTTGCGAAAGCCTGAAATACAGCTGTGGTGTACCTAGAGAATCAATTGAAAACGTATCTGGTCAATTTATGTACGCGATAAAAATATGCAATAAAAATTGAAAAGATACAGTAACAAATCGTGCTTTAGATAAAATCGAAGTTAAGACTCGCGATCCCATGAAATTGCGGCGAACGAAAAATTTCGCGGCGACGGTTGGAAAAATCTGAAATATCAGATCCCGGGTTTCTCAGACTGCATGCATGCGTGCACATGGTCCCGTTCGAATGGAAAAATCAGTATCACGCGCGGAGCAATGGCGCAGCTAGGAAAGCATTTGAAGGATTAACCGGAGAGGAAAAAAAAAATATATTTCTGTGAACCTCTAGCAGGTCCGTACCTTCTATCTGCTCCGGCACCCTTTTTCGATCGCGCTCGGTTGGTATCACTTCTTCACGGTAGAACGGACACCGAAAATACGAGAGGGGAAAATGGGTGATAAGTAGTCGACCGAGAGAGAGAGGGAGTGGGGGTGGAGGGAGAAAGAGGAAGAGAGAGAAGACAAACACAGAGAAGCGAACCCCTCTTCGAGTTTGTGATCTACAGAATTCCCTGTTACGCAGCCCGACGTTTCTTTCGCTGGAAAATCGATCGGCTATGAAAACTCCTCCAACCGGGAGACATAATCTGCATGCACATGTATGTACCGTACACGTGCTGTTTCCTTTTCCGAGTGGCTGTCCCTCTCTGCGAGCAATATTCATATAGACGCGAAAGCTAAGACGGCTTGTCAGCCGGGGAAGCTTGTTGGACATATTGCAAAATGGAATGTTAACGAACATCGCAACGCGAGACTAAGTAATGGAGTCTCGAAAATGAATTCCATCTAAGGCGAACGACTACCGGTTGCTGTATTCGAATGATTAATACCGCCAGCGCTCCGAGATCGAAGTACAGTGGAACCTCGATCATTCGAATTAAACAGGAAAACGTGAGAGTTTGTACAATAGATCATTTACTTACCTACAATGTTAGATTTAGTCTTTATTGATTTTTATGAGATTCGTGCATATGAAATGCCCGATTCTGCATAGGAATTTCTGTCGATTTTTGTTAGTAGACTTCGTATTGCATACATGCAAGACAAAAATAAGAATTAGATTCGACAGATTTGAGAATAAAAGCAAATAGTTGGTGGATTTGTTTTTTCCTAAAAATTGCATGGTTTTTAGTAAAAATATGATGGAAGTATTATCGAAGTTCATTAAACAGAAGGGAGCATCATTTGGCGGCCGTGTAATGATCGTTGTTAATGGGCACTTAAATCTTTGTTTTGCAACTTTCCAGAAATTCAATCACCATAGAACTTCGAATCGCTACGATAATTATTCGAAGGTAGAAAGTTTCAAAAGTCTTGAAATCGGTCCGGCAGCATCCGCGAACCTTTTAAACTTCAAAACTTATCTTTCAACCAGTTCCTAGTGTTGCATTACAAAGAGCGAGAGTTCTTCTTCGTAATTTACACTCCTTAAAGGAAAAATAGTTTACTTTTGCAGTTCAATGGCTTATTCTTTGTTTATCCCTTCTTAAAATGTTCGTGAGCGTCTCTTGAAAATTATCTGTGTCTTACTAGTTTTCACACGATTAATAGTTACAGTTGTATTTTACTTTTTTCAAAAGAAGAAAATAAATTTTAATGTATCCAAAAGTTTAAAATAACCATTGCCACGAAAAAGCCACGATGATAGATGAAAATAGAAAAGCAATGTAAAAATGTGGATAATTTAGAATTGCGAACACATTCGGCAAATTCCACGACCCTAATAGAATAGCAAATGTTCAATGTCGAAAGTCAAGAGAAATGGGATGTTAACAAATTTTTTGCTCCACTTGGACTTCCCTGCTCTTTAAGATATTTCAACGTAAACTTCGGACACCCAGGATAGATAAGTTTCAGGACTTCTAACAAACTTCCAAGATTTCCAAAACTTTCGAATCTTCCACGATTTTCAAGACCTCCAAGTATTTCAAAACTTCCCAACTTTGAATAATTATCGCAGTAATTTGAATTTCTCGATGTACACAGAGTTTCGCCATTTTAATCTCCCAAGACAAGTATCTTGAAAAATATGAGAGCCGCGGATAAACGTCTGCAACGAAAGTTGTGGTATCGTGAACGTTGCAAATTCAACATGCTGACATCTATATGACCTTGCAAAACTCTGGAGGTCGTTTCGAATTATCTTAACTTGCTCTTCTCATTTCTTGTTCTTCTTTCTGACAATGAAACAGTTTCACAATGTTTCACTGGTAAAAGTAAACGTTTCATTAGTAGGATGTTGCAGATTCCCGAGTTTATTATTTATATTTTGTTCGATTATGACAAGTCGTACCTATTTTAAAAAAATCATTTTCTCTAATTATTGTATATAGTCTACTGTTCTAAAAAATTAGGACTGCATTAAAGACTTTGTACGACACCTGTGCACTTGTAAAAGAAATGATAATCACATTAGATTATCTCTCAACTCAGAAAAATGCAGAACAAATAACATTTTTATTTTTAAGGTTAGAAGCATTTAATTAGCACTGTAAATTAATTCCAAAA
>CM052125.1:11935255-11985288 GCA_028454245.1 Halictus quadricinctus | reverse complement strand
TTTTAAGGTTAGAAGCATTTAATTAGCACTGTAAATTAATTCCAAAAATATTTGTGAATTTGGCAAATAACAGAAGAGACGACTAACTCTAAATTGAATATAATAAATAAATTATTTGACATTCTAAATTATGAAAATGGCAGAGTGAAAGAAGTTTTAAGCAATTAAATCTAATGCAAATTGAGTTGTAGAGGGAAGGTAGACGCAGTGCTAAATATACAATGCTCGTTACGTTCTCTTCAGCAGTGGAATTAACGCAAAGCAAATTAATCCACGACTGTCAAGTTGCATTCGAGAAATACTGTATGACGAATGTTGCGCCCTCGGCAAAAAAGGTGACGTCGATCGAGATCAAAATGAAAACCGTGGCGAAGGATATTGCCTTTCAATGAGGAAATATTTGCAGTGGCCAAACTCCATCGTGGTAAAAGTTTTGCGAACAATTCCCGGACGGAGAGATAATATTTTAAAAATTCGGCCTGAAGCTATTGCGCGAGTTTTCCTTTGTTTTCTTTCACGGTGGTGTTGACTGTGTAACAACACGTAAATTGTTGTTCGAACGAATAAGGTAATTAAAACCTATGGTGCTCATTACCGTGTACTTCGTGGACCAAATGCTCGCAATTTTCAACTTGCTACCGACACTATAGTAGCTGTTGTGAACGACGAATTGAATAATTCAATTGCTGAAGAATTTTAATATTGTGATTTAACATTGTGGACATTAAAATATCTCAATCACGAGCTTCTTTATTTATTGTATTACGCAGTGGATCTTTACGCAATTAAAAACAAAATGGTACCATTCGTTAGATCACGAAAATAATTAACTTTTATGAAGCAATTTTCATTGTTTCATTGTTTTAAAGTAGATCGGAAATTGATGAGCCGTTAAAAGCGAATTTGGATATACGATCGCACGACAAACGTACAAAATAATGACCGATACACCGATGATTGAAAATAAATTTCAGTATTCTACAATAATTTATTAGCAGGAAAACGACACTACTTATAGAATGATCTCACTGCCATTACTTACATTTCACTTTGTGTGTGGTGGCAGGTGAGTTCAACTGTTGAAAAAATATATTCTATTTGTTCTTGAAGTGCTAAAAGAAAACTGGAAAATGCATTAATAACAGTTTAGTACCTTTTCTTAATTTAAAAATTAACTTTTCTATATAGCTTGTGTTTCAGATGACGTCAAAAGTTATTCAGTTAATGTTGGAGATTGTGTGTCCATGAAGACGGATTCTACAAGCTCGAAAATTTGATTAGTGGTAAAACGGTATGAAACGAAATGGTGCAGTTATGCTGCATCGTTTACGTGTTTTTATATGAGGATTAATATTATTTTTTTCGAGGATTTTACCGGAAGAACTAAAGAGGCTGGTGGGTCAGTAGCTAGTTCAGTTGGCAGGGCTTTTCTTGGGTTCGAGGAAGGGGAGGGGAGGATGCTGGCATGCTTCCAGTTGTCGTGGATGTATGAGAGATGTACGGCTGCTTTTACAATGTAATTTAGCTTTGCGGCTAATTTCGCTGGATTTTAAGTTCCGCCTTGATAATTTCGTCACTTTCCGGAGTTTTCAAGTTTTCAGATAATGCTCTTGATCCATCTAAAACAAGAAACATCAATTTGTTAAAGATGGATAGTTAAATAAATAATCAAAGAACAATTTACTCCCCTTCCTAATAATATTACTGCAATCAAAAACAATATGGCAGTATTATGAAATTCTTTTAACATTTCAGGTAGGATAATCAAAACAGTTTCCACTTACAAAATTAGCTCTCTCAGAATTGAATAAAGACTCTCAAGACTTGTAAGATGATTGTAAACGATTAAGTCAAGAGAATTATTGTATAACCATTTCTGTAACTATTATTTAAAGGTTCATATATCTTCAGGTTATTATAGATTGAAATTTAAAGTATCAAGGTTTTGTTGCACACAGCTTCTACATCAGGGTTGTAGCAGAGTCTTCATTTATTCCGCATAGTGATTGCGTAGGTTCTTATGCACGGAGACTGTTTTTGTTGCACCGTTGTCTGAATGTGTTACAGAGTTTAATTAGTTCGATTAGAGTTTAATTATTGGATGGTGTTACGTTCCGCTGTGTAGGTAGGGTTGGATAGGAAGAAGTCCTTTCACTGTGGATGAGTAAAAATCATTTCCTTTTTTTTATAAAACAGATCAGAAAGGTTATACCTAAAAATAAAAATAAAAATCAGTGTTCAAATATTTTTTGGACCCATTGTAAATTGTGTCTACGATTAATACTGTTTATTGTAATTTATAATATTTATAATCATGATGCTTACGAGTAGATAACTCTACTTTCAGCATTCTTGCATCTACCCCCAAAGATGCTGCTGCACCGATGCACTTTGACGTTGTCAGTGTAGTCGAGCCAGGTTTCGGAAAATAAGGCAATGTCTATTCTATGGGTTTCCAGGAAGTTGTGTAATTCCAGGTGCTTCAGGTTAAGACTAGCAACACGTGGGATCGTTTATTTGATTTGTGAGGGGACTTTGGATATTACAAGCATTTTACATATTTTCTATTGGTTTCTGAGCTAAATGGCTATTACAAAGGCTGCGTACACAATATCTTCGTACACCAAAATGTACTAAACTTCTTAAAAGCATTTTTTACAAAGTGTATTGATGTCAATAGACACCATTTTGATCGTATATTATAATCAAATAATTTTTCCTTCACTAATCTTTCAATTACAATTATTGTTCCACGATTTTTATCCTTTACTAAACTATTATTAATTTTTGTGCTCAAGATCATCTGAAGGTCATAGTAATTGGGCTATAGTAATTATAATTTCATAGTCTCTGGATTTAACAAATATATATTGTCCTTGAAAATTCGGAAACAATGACCCGAAGAAAATTATTTTGCTTATTTGTTACCTCGAGCCAAATATTTTTACCATTTGACAGTTTCTTTATTACGAAAAACTTATCGAGAGAAAGATACTTCAGTCAGAATCAGTGAACACCCGGTATACTGTAGATCTGCATCAATATGTTTCTTCTCAGTCTCGTTAAAGCGAATGCCACGACGTTCTCTGTAATTTTAATTTTTAATTAGGTAACGAACGGCCACGTAAGCTCGATGTGATGGATTTGATGGTTTTCGCTTGCCTCGTATTCTTGCAAAAGATTAATTTATACCGCGCTGCTGTATTGCTTTGTGCCATGCTGTATCGTATCCAACGCCGACGAAGTTCTGACAAATGACAGGTAATTGGCGTTCTGTCAAATTCCGTAAAAGATTAATATTTGCACAATTTAATACCTGCACCCTGCGTTTGCTTCTGTCGTTGTAAAGTGTACTTCCTGTGAAACATTCATAATGTTGATTTAGAGTGAATACAAATAAACGCGAGTTCGAAAGGTCACTTCACAACAACGTAGTATTCTAAAGTAATCTAATCCAGTTTAGAGAAACTAGGATTTTTGCAACATCGTAATATGCGAAATTTTATTAACTCTAATTCATTTCTTTAAAAAAACGTCTATTACGTCTATTTCCGTAACATTGGAGTTAAAAAAAGTATCGAAGGAACTATTAACATGATATTAATGATTTCTTCTAGATTACACGATTAAATTTAACTAAACATATTAGTTCTAATTAACTGTAATTATTAAATGAAAAATATTTACTTTAATACAATGTTCTCGACACAAAATTTTTAAAATGTTTTTCTTGCATCCTTCAGTTCCCGACATATTAAAAAACTGTACCTTTTTTCCCCCCAAACTTTAGGGTTGTTTTTCATCCCCTTAACATGCAGCTGGTGAGATAAAGAGATACATGTCGAATATTTTTTCGAGGACCATCCCCCATGTAAATTTCATGAAAATCAGCGAGTGTAGCTTGGATATGTTCTCTAAGCAAAAGTTAGAGGGTATCTACCCTTCATTTCGCCGAATTTTGTACAATATATATGTAAACAACTTAGAAGAGTAGACCTTCTCTTGACGTAGCGTTATTAATCGTATCCAACATCAAAAATAGCTTGCACAAACTCTGGAAACTTCAAACCGTGATTCGCGTGGAAACGTTTGCATATTCTTCCCTTATTTCTAGAATAGTCCATAGTCCACGGGAGAAACGATAAATGAATTTCATTGAACAATGATTGTTCAGATAGCTAGTCAATTTTCCTCGATTTATTAGTAAAAATATTCATCGGGTACGTGTAACGCCAAGCGCTGCGGCAAGAGTGAGAGGGTCACGGTTAGTCTGCCAATTACTCTGTAATAGATGCAAAGTTATGGATCGACTAATTAGTTGGATAGAAGTTAAAGCGAGTTCCAGTAATCGAGGCTTTTCGTTGGGGTATCGTGCGAGCTCGCAATAGAGTTCGCTGTGCGCCTCGACATATATTAATTACTGGCTTCTGTTCGTGTTACGTTTGAAATGCGAAAGATATGCACGGTGATACATATTTTATATATTACGAACATTTGGTTCGCTACCTGTGTCACCTAGTTCCAGAAACATTCAGCTAGATCAATACCGAATCGAATGAACTCACGCACCCCACTTCTGAGATCCTGCAACGTTAATCATAATACAGAAATTCTTCATTGTTCACTTGTATATAATCATTTTAACAGTGACATTGTCCATCGGTGACATTACTTAGTTAGTTACTGGGTTAACTTGAATGTTCTAAGAGACGCAAGCATATTTACAAAATTTTTTTCTGGGTTGACGCTTCAAGGACATTTAAAGGTCAACTTCGATTTTTCAAGTGAAACCGTATATATATTATTTTCTATATGAAAAAGTATTAGCCCACGTATGTCGAAAAATTATTAAAGAATATATCAAGATGAAAGAAAGATGAAAGAGTCAAATCTGATTAAATACTGTCATTCTGTGGTATTGTGTTCAACAAGTAGACTAATATTAAGAAATCGGTTTCAGTAAGTATGTTCCATAGTTATTTTCCTCGATCGATGAAATCGCGCGGCACTTTATCCGAGAATCTTCTGTTTGTAGTTAAACCGGCCGAAAAAAAGAAGAATAGCTAAATTTACGGTTTATAAAATTTGATGCACGGATAAGGCACGATCGTTACGTTTTTAATGGGCTCTTTTGGAGAGGTAGACGTCGCATCGTTTACTTCGCTTAACAACTTTAACTACATCAGTCACGCTAACGATCTATCAAAATAGGGACGAAGATAGAAGGGCTTAAGAAGTCTGACAGGGGCTCTCAAATTTTCCTTTAATCCCACTACTCGTGTTTCCGGGGATAGGATAGGCGTCGCAGAAACTGGCCAGTGAAACGCGATACCTGATGCAACCACTTCTTTGCTGCCAATTTAATGGCGTTTGCTTCCTAACAAGGTGTAGGCTAGGGGAGCGCATGGACTTGAACAGGCTAGCCGAAATGCGACTACTCGGTGCATCGAATTACCGTAGACGAGTACAATGCTATTCTCTTACACGTAGACCCGTCAACATCAGGACTTCCATTACGTCACCATTTTACCCTACGGTTTCTTGTACCGTTGCTGCGAAAGCCCGCTGAAAATCGACGCATTTCAGGCTTGTAATCCGATACAAATACGATATTATCAGTTTTCACTGGACCATGTGAGGCACTTGTCACACTAACGAATACCAAAAGAGTCAACTTGCAGGCTAATGGAATAAAAATTATGCTCTTGCAGATTTTATGCGTCCATTGCAGTAAGAAACATTTACGCTGGACTTTCTCATTTTTGCAAAATTCTCATTGTTTTAACTGACTAATTTAGAAAAAAAAAATAGTACAATCATTCTTTTTCGAGTTGACAGATCGAATTCAATTCTAAACAAGAAAATCTCAAGTATTTCCGAAATAATAAATACCAAACTTGCTAAAATTGTTAAAGAGACACTACTATACGTCGCTGAATTCAAATACTTCCGGAATGAGAAAGAATTCAGCGATTGGCGGTCGGTAAATTTGACTGTTGCGAAAGTTAACGATCCACCTTTTGCAAGTTCGCGCATCCACATGACTCGCGTCATTTACAATCTGTCTTCAGGGAACGATCATTTTATATCCACCGTCCGATAGCTCTGTGCTCGTATGAATATCTGGTAAACGTTCCGCTCATGTGCCGCATTTGCCTGATAAACAGATGTTATTTGCAATTTATCCATATTAACCATTAAATCTGATCGGTCCGACGTATAATGAACGTGTATACATAGCCGGGAACTCATTTTTCAGTATGCGCGGAAGCATTAGTCCCTGTCGCAATGATTAATATGATGTCCTTTCATTCTATACGCTCGCAATTCTCAATTTCGAATCCGATATCTCCATATTTACACTCAATTTAATATCCGCCGCGCACACAAGTCTAACACAGAATGGTTACACCGCCGCTGAAAATTATGAAATCTTCTTTACCATTGTTACGAGCAATTTTTACAAATTTCGAGTTCAATTAATTTCAATACATTGAATAAGCACCGACTGATCGGAATAGGCTACTGCGGAGGAACGCGCGCGTACAATGTGGCACAATGAATCGTATTGTCACCGGGACTGATCATCGTATAATTATGTATAATTCTGGGCACTGGTAACGGCACGATTCAAGGCGTCATACGCGCACTTCCGATTTAACACGCTATTATTCACCCTTCAAAAATGAAGAAGCTCGAAAAACGATTGATTTGGTGGATGATATTTGACAGAATATTAGAACCTCCGTTTAAATGATTATTTAACCCGTGAGTGAGCTATTGGGGCTGATGCGTCTGACTCGAATTCATGCCACTAATTATTTAACGTGTAAACATTAATAGTATAACTGTTCGTGGAATGAAATTTCACTATCTCATTACATTCCTATCTACCATTTCGATAGAGATGAACGTTAAATAGAATTTCATTGAATCATTACAGTTCAAAGTACCTTTTTAAAGTCCATTTAAGGATCAAAGAATATGAAACGATTTAAAATCTATGCAAAACGAGGTGTTCTCTCGTAAGGGTTGCTATCGAGAGTCGAACTGATGAAATTGTATTAGAACACTTTTACGTTCTACTTACTGTATTTTATCATTTCCTTCGAAAAGTAATTATATTTTCGGAATTATCAATTCATATCGGTAGAATTCTTGCAACTGGTAGTTTCGCAGTGAAATTGTTAACAGATCCCTTCGGTTGCAGCAGGAACATCCCCGAAGGGCCAAAACTACTAAACTCTGGCCACGATATTGGCGCTCTATTGTGTTCCGAGGATATACAGTAACACCATGGTATCATTTTCCACTAAAAGCTATTAGTATTTGATATTTAAATACAGACGCAGCGAGCCATGTTCCAACTGTTACCATTTACATCAGGCAAGGCCGGCTCGCCTATACCGGGTCTAGGGAACTCTCGGTTGCTCCGGAACAAAGCCGGAAGCAACGACAAGAACAAGTGGCAGTTTAGAGAGGGGATTATCTCGTAAGAGAGGGAAAATTACATCGTATGTATTACACCACAGCTGTAGCCATGTACTCGTATGCATGTCTTCAATTGTATAGCAACTACGGAATAGCGGTTGCAACGTGGTAGCTACTGATAGTCTGTTACACACACAAATCAGCGAGTTGCGATTATTAACTCGGTATTAATAGAAATCCATTTCGATGTACAAGCTTAATCAGTGCTCCGTTTATCATTATACAAAATAAAAGCGGGAGTCGAACAAAAATACATTTCTTCTTCTATTAACCCCCATCCACCCCTCGGTTGAGAATAAAAGTAATCCGCTTCAGTTGCAACAAAGAAGAATCCTTTAATGATTTTAATAAATTCGTTCTTATTGTAACTGCATGAAATCCGCGGGCTAATAATTATCCAAGTAACTAGAAACCTACAATAAGTTTGCAATTTAACAGGAAGAACGGACAAAATATTTTGTAGACGAATTGGAGGTACGCGCTCGGGAAACCAAGTATTGGCACAAAGGTTAAGGACCCCTTTTCAGACGAAAATTGCAAACGCCAAGAAAGTTTCCCCTCTGCTCGGAATCTTGTTCGTTGGTCGGGAAAAAAGCAATATGCCTGTTTCTACGTCGATCCACCGTCACGTCGCGCCGTCGGTCTGTTTATCCTTTCCTTTCGTTGTGTATCTCTCTGCGGGGCTTTACATCGATCCTACTCTCGTCGCAACTCTTTGCCGACTAGATCGGAACAAGACTAACAGCATCTCAAACAATGTATTCAGGGTGTCAGAGGTCTGGAGGTCGTAGCTAGGGGTTTACCCAGCCTGTCTACCGAATAGGTGTATCGATTGTCACTTGCGCAACCGGGTAATCTCGGTGTTAACCACCACGACGCATTGACTTCAGGACGAGTCAACGCGCTAACGGTTAACATTTATAAGCGGTGGTGCGCGAAATTCTCAGTTCAGTAGACTGTTTTATCGAAGCCGGACTAGAAGAAGGATTCTGGAAAAAATAAAATCACACAAACCATAACATTGGAGCCATAAATTGTTCTGATTGCAAATATAAATACGTTCTAATTTGAATGAGTTAGTTAGTTACCGCTAGACTGATCTTCATGCAAATTCTAAATTTGGTGGCTTATTTTTTTTTATAAAAATCAGAACGCGGAACAGGATCAATTTGTCATATACAAAAATTCCTTATGGTAATGTTTGTTAGTGTACATGTTTTCTCGGCTTTAACAATGTGCTCGTATTATAAATGCATAAAGATCCAGGAGTCGAATATTTAAATGCTTTATGGAACTATAGTATGTACGCAATGTCAACTTAAATACTTAACATTAATTTTAAAGTAATAGTTTTTACAGATTAAATTGTATATTTTAAACCGAAATGTGAGGATTAAGTTGTAATGCAACGCGCTAATTTATAAAGTATTTCGATGTCCAGGAAATTTGATAGAGACGCTGCAACGCACGGTTATCAGGCTGGAATTCGAGGGCTGATTTATAATGTGAGACGCGGATAAAAGCGCAAGAACACATAAATGGGAGGTTCACCGCATCCGGAACGATACCAGTTTCCCCTCGAAAAACGTTAAATATCCTAATTGGCGGTGTTTAACAACGCGAAGTCGTGTACTTTCAGTGGCCATTCATAACCTTTTAACGCGATTAAGCGGCCCATACTATCCAGCGGCTAAAGAGTACGAATGAACCCACGTGTTGTCCGCTTCTGAGCTGGCGGCGTATTTTTGTTAGGAAGGATTAAGTATTCCCAGGGATGGAGAACCTGGCCATGGGAATTAAAGCGGCTACCTCGTTAACTAAGAGTAGTTGGATTAATAATGCCAGATTTTGTCACGCGGCTGCCTGCTTTCATTCTTTAATGCGATCGTGTGCGCTAGCTGTTTGCCCACCACTGTTGTTACTCAATTTTAATATCAGGTTGTTGCTAAATAGACCGCGGGTTTTACACATTTGTGACAAAAATTACTAGAAGAATTATTACTTAATTTTCAGTCTGGGGAACCTATTAGAAGAGATCAATTTTTATTTTGCTCCAGTTTGTTGCAATTGAGGTATAGCATTTTTATTTTGCACAAAGATTCGAAATCTAGTTATTACACACAGAATGTGCGATTTTTAACAGTAAAGTTGAACTAACATTGTTCTAAATAAATTCAAGTTGTACATTTGAAATTTTTGCAAATTCAATCGACTGTACAGAGTCGAATAAACTTTTTTTTCCATATTCGTTTTGATGTGGCCTTAATGAGGGAAGCCGCCTCTCTACAATGACCTCTCATAACTTGATCTGCTATTTTTTCACAGCGGTTTTATTGCACTCGGAATGAAAAGTGTGTCATCGACAAAATGCTCGCGTCATTTTTCTCTTTAGTGATTATTATTTATTGTTTTTAACAAGTCTCAAGCTTGTAATTCGAAATATTCGTACAAGAACGCGAAAGGTGGAAGGTAAATTTACAGATTTCAAGCATCGTACCTCGTCTTAAGTATTTAGTTGTGAAGTATTATTTGGGGAACAGCGAAGTAGACTGGAATCAAGAATATTAAATGCCGAGGAAATAAGCGAGGCATTTATTAGAGAATTCGATGTTCATCGATGAGTGCAGATTGTTGACATGCCTTTACTATTAGGTTCACAGGAATAAAATTCCAACTCGAGTTAATCCAATCGATAGCCGACCGCGCTATTCGAAACATACCTTTAGCAAATTAACCGGATGATTAAATCAGACTGAAGTGGTTAATTCTGTTTCATAGCCATGCGCTGGATTAAGTAAGCTATTAGTAAGTTCACGATGGGCAGGCTCCATCTGTGTTTTATGATTCACTAGGGCATATCGACTAGATCAATTTCTATAAAACAGCTACTATAAGATCTATGAACCGCTCATTTTCTGTTTCATAATTAATCTGGACTAAAAGAGGAATTAATACTAAAACAATAAAATTAGCAATAATAAGCTCGTTTACTTTTAATAGAAAAAAATGTTAGACGAAAAGATGATTCGGTTTGAGAGAGTAAGGAAATAATTTTTCTCAAGGTCACATTTTTTTATGATTTCTATATTTTTATGGTAAAAGATGAAGCGCATGCAACGACTTATAATACCATGACCTTTACGCGACCTTGAAATCAGGAATAATAATAATTTTTACGCTGGTAAAGTGAGTTTTATATTCACACGCAGTTCTAATATTATTTTTTCTGCTCGGTGTCACATGAATGTCATGATATTATAGTTTGTTGAGTTGGTGTAGGTCTCAGCTTTTACATGACTGCATCAAAATTGAATAACTGAAATCTCAAAAATTGTGATCACGAGACAAATGTATACCTTACCAGAATATTTTCCACTTCAAACTCAGTCATGTTCTTACTAGACATTTGTTTTGTAGATAATAAACGAGATGTTCGAGATGCTCGAGTTCCGTGGACCAGGCTGTGTGTAAGAGTTATTATTTTCGTAAATTTTTTGCTCGGGTGTTCTTTCATTCTACGGCCAGGATCAGCTCAATATATCTGAATCATAATTAATTGTTCGGTTCAATCCATTATCGTGAGTATATTGAATGGATTCGCTCTGGCCGCTTTTAAAATCGTAGGATATCGTCACCTCTCATCAGCAATAATTAGCACGCGGCATCATTCGAATTTTCCATTAAGAGGAGCCCGCGAACTCAATTTGTGAATGTAATAAATGACACGCTTTTATCGGCGGGGGCATCGTGATAAAGCCGTTATAAATGATCTCCCGTCTCGTGAAATATAGGAAGACCCAGGTTATTTTTCATTAACAGACCGTCCTTATATTTTAGTAAGCCCATTGAGGAGTTTTCCAGGTTAATCTACCAAGGGATCAAGTGCATCCACTTAGTGAGGTTTAAGCGATAATTGGGAATTGTTGTGCCGGGACCTTGCGCTTAGTTTAGGGTTGGCTTTATATCAGCTTTATTCTGAAATAGTAGCCGTGGAGCCACACATAATCCAATGCGCTGGCGTAATTACCAATATCTTGGAATGTATAAATGATGTACACTTGAATATTCCTTACCTTTCTTGTTACGATACAGCTTACGACCAAATTGCTCGTAGAAGCATCCATTGTCACAATTCTTCGTTATATAAGATCAAACTTTATTAGAAACATTTTCTTCGTGAGGCTAGCTTCCAGACAAACAAAATGGAATCTGTCTGACTAAACTATCTTATACTACTTCCACTATAAGATGCTCGTGTATATTCAAGCAACTGTAGAAATTACAGATAGATTATCAATTTTTACATAGGGCACGGAACAATAATTTCTTAGATAAGCCTCTGTGTATTCTCCACCGGCTGTTATAATACAAATAAAGAGAAAAGACGAGACAGTTTACGCACGTCGAGCGAATCCCACGAACAACAAATAATTGTGGTGCATAATTGAGAGACGCGTAGCAGTTAGTATCGCCCGGAGTACACGGTTCCGTATAAAATGGCCGTCGGTACACAGTGGCGAGGTATCCGCGTAAAAGGATGCTGTACGGAAAGAAATGGCCCGCTCATTATAACGACGTTATTCTCAAGTAGGCGTATATAAACAGCGATGAAAGGCGCGAAGGATAACGAGGTGTCCGCCGCATAAAGTAAAAAGCCAACCGTTTTCTGCGTGGACGTATACCCGGAGCGCTGCCATTCTTGACTGACAATGAGGCACGACGATAAGTCGAAAGACTGCCGGAGTTGGTCACCCCCTCCCCCCTGTGATAGAATCTACTGAATACCAAGGAAACTAATTTCAGTCTGGTCGGATTCATGCGAAACCGGCGCGCCGTTGCTGCCGAGAACTTCGCTGCCCGGTAAAGAGCCTAACACACCGCGCTTTTGTACATTAACACTTTTGTAGCCACGTCTACCGCGTCACAATAGTGTCGGTCTGTATTAAGATTAATGTCTTCGTTCATGGCCACGCCTTCTGCACGGAAGATTCTACAGCAAACACTGATTTCGTTCCATTAACCCTCGCGCCCAACTTACAAGTTAATTTCGCCCCTTGAAGCTAAGCACTGTTTTCCGTGTTCCTCCGCCGCCGCCATAGGGAACCGTATAAATTAATTCGACTGTTTACGCACGGTATAATTGACTCTTGATGTGTTCCGGTTATTATTCGACGTCGATTTTGATCGAATTTGTTGCCGGAAAATGTGAGCTCGGGCTCAATAGGACAGATATGCGAACGTCACATTTAATGAGATCGTTTCGCGAGGTAATGAAAGCTCGATGGATTGTACATTTATTTATTCGATCATTTGTTGCTGTATTCTCTTATGAGTTTCGAACGATGTCATTACGATTCACGCTATATTAATTCTTCAATTCAAGAATTAATGTAATTATTAGAAATTTTTGAAAATAGTAAGAAGATTACTAACATTTAAATAAACGAAGAAAGACTGTTCTTTCTGGTTTCTACTTGTCAACATGATTATTTGTTAACTTAAATCGGTAGTGCTATGGTCAGTGCAAATTTACATTACTTAATAGAAATGATATTATTTTCTTGCAACAGGCTTTCAAATAACGTTGTATTATCTTTCTTACACGAATTGATATTTCGAAATATTGTAAGTGTAGGTCGTGCCAGGGGAAATTGCTAATGTCAATATTAAATGGTTTAGAGTGAAAGCAAACATAAACTAAATAAAAATCAAGAGAGTACATTGTAACGTAGTAACATGTAGTAAATATAACACCTTTGCTTTAGATACTGGTTTCCACGGATTAATTCGGACAAGTTCGGCCAGTGAGGTGCAAATTAAGCTCCTGAGCTTAGGGTCCCTCCCCCATACATTGCCCAGGCTGCGTGCTTCCGGTGCAGGCCGAAATTTCGGTTATATTTTATAATTTGCCTCGATAAATACAATATTCCGCAATATTAAACAAAAAATAATTCTAATAAATTCTGACTACACTTGCGGATTACAAATAACTCCGAAACAGGAAAATTACACTTTTAGTACAAGATATATTGCTATTAACAAGCAGTACAAAATAGAATTTTTAACATACAAAAATTATTTTAAAACTTTATTACAAGCTTTGTTATTACAAAGTCTTGCTGCTTTTCTTTTAGAAAAAGAAATAAATGCTATAAATAATTCGAATATTGCAAAGATACTCCGGCAGGCATTACTATAAATGTGAGATTGCCCATCGGACACGAGGTATACAGATTACTTTCGTTGTCGAGAAGATTGACGGTAGTAATACCTTAGCGGTTGTGTCCACGAAACGAGGCTTTTAATTAGATGCACATTGTCCGTGTCGTTGAAAGGTTGTTGTCTCGCCACGCTAAAAAGAAATTAATTAAAGGAGTAATTGGAAAATTTGCGAGTCTCTAATTGAAAGGAATTCTTTGGCTGTTCGAAGAAAACCAAAAGAATGCGAATAGGGAAATTCCGTCGCGAGGACGAAGAGTTGGAACTTCAATTTCATGCGAGCATCCCGTTCTCGAAAAATATCTTCCGTCCAAAATTTCACGTGTAATTTCTCCACCAAATTGATATAAGCACTGTAGATCTTTGTACAACTCTACACTTTCAAACGAATTTTTTTTTTAAAGAAATTTTAAAGGAATCTTTCAAAAGAATTTAAAGAAACGAAGATCAGATGAATGTTTGATATTTTTAAATATCTTTACAATCTAGAAATATCTAAAGATCCGTAATTTATTCACAATCAATTAAAAATGTCATCTTATAAACCTGAAAAGCAGAATATTTTTATTTCAAGTGAAATTTAGTGCACCATATCCGTGTTGTAATTTTGTTTTCTGATTTGTTTGTCGGACAGTCACTAGAAATTATAAAAGGTAAAATGTTCTTAGGGATTTGGAAAATTTGTAATACTGTTCCTTATCTTGAACATTTTTCTTGCACAATTTATGTTGGCAATGTTTCGTAAGAAAATTTCATAACCAGCGGAATTTTCACAAATTTCAGAAGAGCTATTAGTTAACAGCGACCACCGTAGGCGCATTTCCACAATGCATTACACACAGCAATAATTATTCATCGTTACTGCAAACATTCATTTGCGCGCATATGCGGTCACATGATCGACGCCCGGCTCTACTGAAACATTTCGACAAGTACGGTTACCTCATTTCTCTTGTTTTGTTATTTTCACCGAGTGTATCCATCATTGCCTATACTTACGCAGCTTGCATACACGTGCACGCGAGCATAGACCACCATAATGTCATCGAATTTTGGTCTGTGTTTCACTTCTTCATTAATCTGCTACAATAATTATTACATGATTCAAAGTATGATATTAAAGTGCATCGTCTTGCCCAAGAAACTGCTCAGAAATATTTTCTGTAAGAAAAAATTGATTATTACTGTTGAAGCATAACTTACTCATTTTATGTTACCAATATTACATGTATAACTTGAACTACAGAATTTTTCACACGTTTCTTTGAAGAAAAGAGTAATTATGTATTGTTAGTCTTTTGGGAAAAACTGAATTGTTCCACATAAAACAAACGGAGTGAGTTTGGAATTTTCTTTGTGGTTTTAATTGGATTCAAGCGAACATTGTGGCATTACGTTTTTATGAAATCAAACGTACTCTTCTATTTTCGTAAATGAACGAACTGTACAGGTGACCCTGTTTTCAATGCTCGGCTCTGGATGTATGTAGATCGTAACTTCAAAGTATACTTTGGCTTTTGTAACGAAGCACGTACTGTTGTGCCTAAAAGCAACAACACAGGACAGAAACTTGGATGACTCTGTTTTTTGTGGCTACGTTATTATCGTTTCTTCTTGTTCAACCACTGAATATTCAGAACAATACTGGCTTGTAACGTTCTCGTAACTCATGTATAACAATGTCCATAGGAATGTGTAATATATACTGACAATCTTAGAATGCTCTTCATTACCATAATTCTAATATAAAATATTATTAAAAAGAAAATTATCAAATGCAATGAAACATAATTATTTCTAAGACTCCAATTTAATTGCAGTACATTCATTATTAACTGCTTAAGAATACTCATTGATACAGTTAAAGACAAATCAATGCAGATAAGATCAACAGCACAAAAGACAAAGTTAAAAATTAACGGGGGATAATAAAAATAGTAGAAAATGTTTATTCATTTTTCCACATTTTTTCAGCTTTTTTTTTTCGGAAATTACTTTTTCTGTCGCTTTTTCCGCGTAAAAATTTTTTATTAATATTTCCACTTGGTTCACAGTTTTAATTGCAATCATTTCAAATAGCCCGTGGTTCTTAGCTAACAGAATTTCTTGAGAGCACTATTATAATATGCTGGATCACTGTGTTACCTTTTCGTGTTATCCAGTGAATTTCGAACACTTTGACTCGCCGGTCAACTTCACAGCTCGTTGCGGAAGTGTGTACGTGGTTACGGAATTCAACGATACGTGCCCGAGATGTAACTGGACACAGGTCTGTATACTTGCTGGCACTTACCCTCCATTATCACTGCACACCGTTATCATGATTCCATTACTTCTGGGGAAACAGGCGATCTTTCCCATTAAACCACATTTGCTTCATCTCATATACTATCAGAATTCTTATAGCTTGCAATTTCCATTAATTTTCATCACCGGTCAGCTGGAAGGTGTATTTCTACTCTTAAGAAGTAAAAAGCAAGTCAATGGAAAATTAGGACTCATAGCAAACTTGTATGGAAAATAAAATTTTTCCTGCCCATTTCTGAATAATTTAGATTAACAAGTAGACTGGATATCATTAAGTATACAAAGTGAACTGTGCTTGAAACAGTTCGTTGTATCTAAAACAGAGTTGATTTGATAATTACCTAATACTAAACGATGAACGAAACAATCTACCATGTCCCAAACAATGTTCCCATTTCCCACGGGCACAAACTCAATCAACCCTGTATACCTATCTAGTTCGCTGTCGCATAGTTCGAAAACAATAATGCAATTCGAACCAAAATTCGAAGCACAGTAGAATCATGAGTTTTTCCCGAATGGGTTAACGGTAGGTCTATTCGGTGGTAGAAACTAGCTTTCCCCCGATGACATAGAATCCGTAAGTCGAACCCGTTAACACCAGCAAAGCCATATTCAAAAGAGCAATTCGCCATTGCGGAAATTTCATTTCGGTGCGAGTTAATCACTATCGAACACGTGCGACTATGGGCTCGAAACAGTGGCAATATGTTGAACACATGCGTTGAAGGGTCCGGTGCACGGAATTAGCATTCGGTGAAATTGTTACGCATTAATTAAAGTGTCTCGGGCATTTGTCAAAGTCGTCCATACAATTCTATAATTATCTTAGCGTAGAAAGTCTACGGTTAAAAAGCAGATAGCAATTTTTGTAGCCGCGAGCGAAACAGCTGCGTACGCGGCGTGCTGTTATTCCCAGTGAAATGAAACTAGCGAAAATATCCAGTGCAAATTCTTGCTCGTAGTTATTTTACGACAAATTTTCACGCGAACCGTTCTATCCGACTTTATTTGAAAAAATCAGTAATGTGAATTCCGAATGCTGAGATTTTGCGAATATGCCAGATTTTTCATTTATTTCAGTTTAATTCGCACATCGAGCATCAGCAGAGTGCGTGTCCGTGAATTCGATTTCGTCGGTGTGTGTGCTGCCGCGTAGTTCGAATAATAAGTCAGGATCGCGGGCTGTGTTTAAGCAGTAATTCGTGCGCCCTTTCAAGATTTAACACGGTCGGTAACACGCTCGCCCGTGATCCCGTCGGTGTTCGATCGCGCCGATCCCGATTGATCGAAAAGCTGGCCGGCAGGTGAAACGGTTTAGCCGTGGCGCGGCGAGAGCCTGTCTCCGTTCGCGCGTGTAAATGCGCCTATGTAAACGCGTCGATAAACACGTAAGTCCACATCGTTACGTGCGACCACGGTACCTACGACAAGGTACGTCTCTCACGTCCGGCAAACTCAATGCTCGATTTTACGAAGACCTATGTTACGTCATAGGAGCGTTACACGAATTAGCATACACCTGTACATAGCGCGGCAGACATACACGACGTTTGCATAGTCCATTATTCCCGACACTGTCTCTTGTCACTGGCTGTGCCCGCAATATGAAAGTGACGAATGCCGACGACTTTTCCGCTCCGCTGAATGGACGATCGGAAACACTGCTGGAAAATCATGAAATTTTTTCGCTCTCTACGCGACCAGTGAAAATAGAACGTATTTATTCATTATCGTTTCAAAACAAACGGTTTACTCAGGAAATATTGTTACATACAGCTTACCATTATCTAGGGGAAAGTTACCTATATTGGACCAATTAAGCAAATACCTCCATAAATCTGAAACGTGTTCATATTTTCAAGCAGAAAAATATTAAGAATTATGGTTGATAAATGTAAAAAACTGACTGAAACATTATGTAACTGGATGCAGAAAAATATTTTCACAACTCTGTCCACGTATCCACAATTGGACCACGTTCACTTTTCGATGTATTTGTTCAGAAATTTTATTCGAAACTATGAGATACTAGAAAATATATATTGTATGTATAATCTTCTGTGTTTATTTTTTACCATTTCAGAATGTATAATGCAACAGATGTCCGCTATATTATAGTTTAGATGTCCTTTTTTTTGACATAGCACTTGACCAAATCGTCCGCACTAGCGCAACGAAACGAGTTGCAGGTTCGCTGAATACACCGGGAAAATTCGAGCGTTAGCAAAGTATCCATAATTGAAAAACTAACTTCGTTAGTTCGCTTTTTAACCGAAAAGAGAGTTGGTAACTTACTTATGATGGCTGCATTTCATTACCCTAATTGTAAGTTTACACATTCTGTGTAGACGCTCGAAGTCCGTTTCACCCTCGAAATTCGTTCTTCATCTGCACTCCTCGCTTTCCAATGGTATTCCAATAAAAAGTTTCTATTGTTCAACTGCGGGTGCCATTATCGAAGGCATTGTTTAAGATTTTGTGGATTTAACGTCGATTCATTGGATCGAATATCTTGCAGCAGCTAAGATACATGATTTAGACATTTTACAAATTCGTAAAAAGATGAAACGATAAATGGACATTTGTTTGCGAAAGAACTTATCCACGTGGGAGGCCACGTTGAACACGCGTGAGCATGTAGTGGTAAGCTGGTAACGTATGTATGTGTATGTGTCTGTTTACACGGTAATAGGGCATGGTGCTGCACGATAAACTGAGATATTAACGCAGAGTTTACGCCTTTAGTTTGTATAGCACGCCGGTGGCATTGGGCGACTTAATGAAAACTTAAAACCGGATTGTCAGAAGGCTTGCAAACGCTTTTCATCTGCATTCTAATCTCGACATGCCAGGAACAAAATGGTAGTAAATGCAAAATTTCTACCAAGTGGTGATAAATACAAAGTTTCGTTTCTTCAACACTAATTGCATTAACAAGAATAGTTTCAAAGAAATTGAAGTTTCATTCCTCAGATCTATTTAGAAATTTATTTTCTTTCCTGTTCCTTCTGAAATGAATTATAAAATAAAGTTATAGAAAATTCATAGACATCATTGTAGATATTTTCAAACCATAATATTTCCGTGAAATTTTTTTCGAAAAAAGTATTCTTTGATACGACACTCGAATTGTATGAAATAAAGAATGAAAACATTCAACGAATTTTAAAATATTGTATGTTGCAATTAATACAGGCAGTTTTTATTTTGCATAAAAATTTACAGTCTGATCGTAAGTTTAACCTTCTTCGAACGTAATCTGTAGATCCTAATCCTATCCTAAGAATTTTATTTTAACATTCTCAACAAGTTTCACTGCTGCTACTGGTAACACGAATTTTCCGAGACTTTATTTTTTCATTCGAATCACCAACTGTAGCAACGTTTGCCAAGCAAAATTATGTTGGCATAATATTTTATCCCACCGTTCAAGAGCGCAAACATAAAACGGACACGCGCGCAAGAAACTGTTTACCTTCCATTCATTAACGAGCACAGATTAACGAATCGGGATGAAGTGTTAAATCAACGTACCTCCACCCTTCGGCAAATGTATGTGCACACCTTCAATAATAAGAGGGCGTAGGGTGTACCCTTTTTTGGGCGATTGTTCCCGGCGATAAAATCCTTTAATCCCCGCTCATTCCGCTCGTTTAATCTCGCGGCGGTTCTTTGTAAAAGCTCGGGGGCCATCGAGAAGAAAGCACACCGGGAAAATTCGAAACGGCTCTCTCCGCACCCTTCGGAACTTAAGCAACGCATTAGAATCGAGGAAAGAACACTTATCGACCGTTATAAATTTCCGGCGGGAGCCCCATTGGAAAAACATGACGAGCTGATTTTTCTTCCCGATTATTTTCACGGCCGGGAGCCGTAAAAGACCCCTCGAGAGATACAGCCCTGCGAAGTGGAGACTCGTATAACCGTCACAGCCATTACTATTCATTAGGATTTTTCCAGCTATGTGTCTTCCTTAAGTTTTGTTGTTTTTTTTTTGTTCCCGCCCTCCACGAGCCACCGCATTACTAAGCGAGTTCGGATTTATCACGTGGTCGTACTTTATTAAATTCGCGCCGAGTGCTGGCCGCCATTGCCACCCACGGCAGCACCTCATTGACGATACGAATCAGTTCTGCCTTGCAATTTATTCCGACGGGTTATCAGTCAGTTCATTCGGTGAAAGTATCCATTATCCATGGATACTAAAGGTGCAGGAAGATTCAAGCAAAAGTACGTAGAACCGTGCGTACAACAAACTATAAACAATCGTACATCAACTTTTAAGAGGTTGTCGTGAGCTTCGATCATCAAATCTATGATACATTCAGTCGCGAAAAAATTGTCCAATATTGTTTATGAATCGTTTTCGATTTTTTCAGGATCGTATTGCACACACTTGATGTTTACGATTCCCCGTTTAATATATACAATTTCGTTTTCAATTAAAGTGGTTTGCAGTATCGTATAAAATGATATATATTAAAACCACACATCAAAAAATTGCAAAATGATGAAGAACTTTTCGTATTTTATTTGTATGAAAAATATATATGCTCCGTACAGTCATACCACTTTTTTCAGCACAAACAGACTTCATTTCTTTAGTTTTACTCTCTCCATTTTAGATACTTAAAAAAAGAAATTAAAATATTTTCTAGAAAAAATTACTATATGTATCAGACTAAATTGAAGTAATTCAAATAAATAATTGGTTTATGGTAACGTATTAATGAAAATGATAGTTTGAAGTCGCATGATACTTAGGCGCATAAAGAGTTAAAGCATTATAGAACATTACCGTAATGGTTCCCACAGGACGTGCAAGTCGGGGTTTCCATTCTTGGTAAAGTAAAATATACGTTTCCAGCTAAAAAGCAGTTTCCTTATCTCGGTCTTAAACGAAACTTCAGATGTTTGGTTCTCATGAAGCTGATTTAACTCTTTAGGGCACAGTGGGATAAAAGGTGTTCCCACTTTTCAGTACTTATACAAGCATAGCGAGATGTTTCCCAAGTTTTGTATCTCGAAAAGTTTAATTTTTCGAGTTCATCGCATACCCAGAATAATATGAAAACGTTCTATTCAGAAACGAATATTGAAAGTACTTTTCCAATACATTCTGCAAAATCTCCCCGTTTCATAAAATTGTGTTTAAATATCATTCTATGCAGCTTTTACAAACATTTCTCAGTGAAAATGTTGTTTACGAGTTAGAGATACAAAACAGAATGCGTTCAATCGTTCATATTATTTCCTGACAAATTGCACAATAAAATAAAACGATGGCGGAGGACGAAATCAGTGAACTGTGGACATACTATATTAATATAAAAAATATTTTGTTTTAAGAAATATGGAAAACGTGTAAGATTCAAAACTTAATAAAACCCATCGGCTTCTAAATTTTCTACGAGATTTTGTTTAATCCTTTTGTCCTCAATTTTTCTATGTGATATAATGTTTAATAATATCGTAGTTCATAGTTTCTAAACGTATTTTTATTCCTTCATGGAATAAATCAATTTTTAATTATCCAAGTATAAAAAGTATAAAATCAATTGACAGCAATTTTACTCTCAACGACAGTCAAACAATCAAATTTTAAGATTGCTGAAATTGACACAATATCTCCCGGAAGTCAATTAGTAGGATTTTCAATAATTGTTCTGTACTGTAAAGAATCTTAAAAAATCTCCTTTAATAATAATTCCAAACGAAATTATCAGCGTACGTTGCTGGGGGTGACTTGTTGGTTCACGCCTAAAATTGCTATCAATATTAAAAGCTCAATTAGAAAAACCTAACCACGCACGACAGACTGTATTACGAAACAATCCCCGATAGACAACGTGTTAAAGTATCAGTCAATACGTGGCTTGAATGAGAATCAGCATGAACATCTGTAATACAGAAAATACTGGTCCCAGGGGTAGCAAGCAGGAAGTCGGTACCAAGAAAAGCTACGATTTCCTCCGTTCCCAGTCTAGACAGTTGTTGGAGGGGTGGGGAATGGGGAGTGGAGGTATCGAGACTTACCCTGAAAAAGCGCATGCAATCGTTAGAATACTCCGTCGGGGTTGTGCCGACAGAAAACTAGTCGATCAACTGGCAAAGATCAATCACCGCAACGAAGATGAAAAGCGTCGGGCAAGAAAGGTGGAAGAAAAGAAGGGAGGAAGGAAGGGGATATCCGGTTGTTGGATCAGCAAATCGACCTGTTCAATTAACTATCAAGTGGGAGTCCAAGAGTCGTGATTCATAGGGTGAGGCGAGAAAGGCGAAGAACGAGAGAGAGCGAGAGAGAGAGAGAGAGGAGGGGAGGGGAGTGACAAATCGACCAATCAGTCGCGATGATGAAGTTCTCCGTCTTACCCGGCCCTCCTTAAGGTCTCCCTTTGCGATTCCATTCACTACGCCCCTGTCCCTGAGCCCCGTGGACCGACCTGACCCAGGGGCGGTTAAGAAAATCTTCAGGGAAGTTTTCAGGAACAATCACCCTTAAATATCATTCGCTCGATTAGCTCGACTCGAGATCGCCCTGCAAAAAAACGAAGCCATAGTTTATCTAAGTACTTTTGGAAACAGAGGTTAAAAGGGACCAGGGAAAGGATAAACCCTCGAGGATAGTTTACTGTGTCTATAGAACGGGATGAAACCGTATTGGGACCCATACGTAATCATCGGGACAATACCGAATCGAGACTATCGGTTCTAGTTCACGAATTATTGCTTCCGAATGGTATCCGATGCGTGAATCGCAAAAATAATCGATGAGGTTCACTATTACTTACTACTCGGTCGCTATTAGGGTAACGGTAACTTATGGAACACCGCGATATCTCCCTATTCGGTCCCCTATTTGAATTTTAATGTTATATATTTTGCTTCACTTGCCAATTTGCCCCGAATGTCGAACGCGATTGAAGCATGCTCAACTTATAGTTCTTTTTCAATCTCTCCAGATGTTTTGTGAGGACCAGCTTCGATCGTCAACTTATCACAATTATTAAAGGGAGAAATAAATTTTGATCTTGTAATTGACGCAAAAGAGTTTTATCTGCGATAGAGATCCACAGATTAATTATAACCATTGTAACTAGAAGGACTGTACTCGAGGAAACCAGAAATTTTTTATTTTTTTTTATGTAATCCTGTACGTTTTCACAAGAAAATGCCAAAAAATCAAGTTTTAGCGTTAGGAATTCACTGGTTCAAAAGTTATGTGTGTTGAAAGTTGAGCGATTTTAAGTGTTTTTGACAGGCAAAGGCCCCACCATATTTGTATCTACTCGGGGTTAGGTTCTTTAGCTCTTAGACGAGGCGCGACGTACATACTAACATGACGGCCCCCTTACCGGTCAAAAACGCTGAAAATCGCTCAACTTTAAAGACGCATAACTTTTGAACTACTGATCTCCTGAGATTAAAACTTAGATTTTCGACATTTTCTCACCAAAATCTACAGGATTACATAGAAAACAGTTAAAAATGTCTGGTTTCCTGAGGTAAAGTTTAACCGCTAGAAGTCATTATGACTGAAAAAGACTCATACGATAGTACGCTGATATAACAGAAGTTCTAATGATAGAACGTTCACATGACAGATGTGTGTAGGAGAGTGGTATATGCTGTGAAGCCAAAGGATTTTGGTTATCTTAAGGTGTGAAAAGGTTTTTGTTGAGTCCATATTAAAAAGGACACGCGGACACGCAAGTAATGCTGGTTTGTCTGACGGATTTCGGTACACCGTGATAGAAGTCCGACGATAAAGTCTGGATCGTAAAACCGCGTACGAGCAGATTTAACGTGATGGCTTGCAGAAATGAAGAAAGTTAATGGCAGCAATAGGAACGCTCGTAACAATAATGCCGGTCGTGAGAGTAACAATACGGAATTAATATTGGATATTCGATTAGAAGAAGACTGCATCTGAGGATATTTTACAATCGAATTTGAGGGACAGTTGCGGGGACGACTCTATGTGTCTGTCGAAGTAGAGAGACATCTAGAAATAATAGCTCCTTATATTATCTCGACTATGTTACATCGAGGCGTAAGAACCTTCGCAAAATTTTATATTGATCACTTCCGTGGGAAGTGAACCCTTAAATTTCATATCACCCTGCAAATTCTTCTTCTATTTTTTTCTCCTTTCAACCGTCTTTCCTGTGCAAAGTTGGAAAAATGATGATTTTACTAAACCGTAAATTTGTGTTCTCATGGCAAATCCGAGGAAATTGGAATTAAATAAAACTCTGTTTCAAGTATGAATAATCCGAATAAATTACATATGAAATTAAACTATGATTAATAATATTACAGTAATTGCATTTTATAATTTTTCGAAAATTTGTCTGTTAAAATATAAGACATTTTTAAAATATAAGAAAATGTGTACATTAATAACATTTACTTGAATTTTTATTCTATTTTTGTTGCAAAAATCTTTCATTTAATGATAGAAATTATTCCTTGTTTATGAAGTAAAACAGCTATTTTTAATAAAATACTCTATGAAAATGGGAGATTGCATAAATATCTATACGGTTATTATTGTATTTCGTCATTCTGTTTAGGATGAGTTCGGTGAATTCTGCAAAACAGAAACGCTTGTGATGTATTCCATTGGTACCGTTGTTTCATGTAATTATTTGGTTTTATTTATTCGAATGATTTCCGTGTCACGGTTCTTCCAATCGATCGCGTGTTCACTCTTTTATACCATATTTATACGAGGTTACGATACACAATTATGCTATATGTTAAAATATTGAATTATTAATATACATACTCGCTTAATATAAACGATAAATATTTCATTCAGCATTTTGAGCAGCAAGTACTCTGTAAACCTGTCCATAAATCAATATTGAGGAAGACATACACATGCATCACATTTTTATCTGCAATGGACCTCGGGAAAAATACATTTATAGATGTAATAGTAATTTCTATTGTTACAAATTACAATAAGTAAGTTACAACATACTGTCCTAATTCCTGTAGTAATTTTACTTTTTACGATCGTAGATTACGAGAATAACCAGCAATAAAATAAAAATGTGTATTAAAATCGCGAAAGTGTAGAAACTTGATGCTTCATGTACCATAGTACGTCATGTCCCCTTAAGTATGGCCCTCATATCGTTAGGCGAAAGTTGGAGTGCACATCTGAACTTTCAGTCTGACCTAAAGTTCCGGGGCCTGGGTATGTATGTGCAAATATGTGTACACGGAGATTGGAATGGTGTGAGTAAACTTTAGACGTTCGAATGACTTTTCGACTTAAGATAACTCCAAGTTTTTCTACCGATTTGCGGATCATACTTTCCAGCTACAGCTCCGGGACATTTGAACTTTCAGTTCAAATCCTCCTGTATTCAGTAGAAGTTTAAACTGTATCCAAATAAATTATACATATTTAAATTCGATACTGAATTCAGTAGAAGTATTCTATTTGATATGACCCTTCGTTTTTTAGTTCTCTTCTTAAACCTCACATGCTCTACAAGAATAAATGCTTTTTTTTTTGACTGGGAGTGTAAGGAGAGTATCCTAGATCCGACGAGATGTCAACATTTTATAGTGAAAATAGCTTCGAGTGCAAAGGGTTAATTTGGACGGAGCAGTGTATAAGGAATGGTTCGAAGATTCACGCTAAAGACTGACCATCTTTGACCTCTCCAGCTATTTCGAACTTTTTAATAGAGTGTCGCAACATGGAAGGGGAAACTTGCGGAATGGCATAACGATCCTTTCCTCCTCCCTCGTTTTTCATCTCTTTCTCATCTTTTTCTACTCGCCTGGCAGAGCGTCTCCTTCCCCACCCCCTCTCCCGCGTCTTTCTTCGTTAGCAGGGGCTCCGTGCTTCATCTTTACAAGACACTCTTTCTCTTTTCCTGGCTCCGGTCTGTTCTTCGACACAGTTTTTTCTTGCTCGCAACACCCTTCCGCCCGGATTTTTCCTGCATAAACAGCTGGTCATTAACTAGCACTATGGCGGAAGATCGTATCTGCCTTATCTCGTCGGGAGTCTCTATATCTGTTCCTCTCGGCGGACGAGCGCTCGAGGCCTGAGAATGATTCATCCGCTTCCTTCCCTACGGATAAGACGATCCTCGAACGCGTTATTAGTTTGTTGCGAAGCGTTTCGGATCAGCTTGATGGGCAACGGAGGTGTTAACACGCGACACCGTATAAATGCTTCCGTGATTGATGCGCGGTTAGAAGAAGGATTAGCCGCGCGCACTGCAGCGCCCGGATCAACTTCAGTATACAAGGTCGATCTAAACTATTGTCGCAAGCCGAGCCGCTGTCATACCGCAAAAGCTTCCGCGGAGCTTTCACGTACCGATGAGTGCAAGAGTTCGTGCCCGATTTCCGGATAAAATCACACAACCTACTAATAACAGAGTAATCTATACTGCAGGAAGTAGAATTGGTTGGTCACGATCAGACAGAATCCTATTTAATAGCATGCGTATTCCCTGCATCTTCAAACCCGATTTTCCAAAAAATGAAGCTACGAATGAAAAAATTTTGTTTCATATTTGTTCCTTATTTTTTCATAAGCAATCACCTCGTGCCCGCTCATACGAGCTCATACGCGTATTTACGTTTTAATTTTGTATCGTAGGTCTGCCGCTCGAGATGACAGCTGTAATAGATTCTGAAGTATTCGCAACGCTGTCTTTGAAATCTGGAAAACTGACAGACAACGGTACCGCGGGGCCGACATCAACAAACCATTGCTTCAGTACGGATCGGTATTGGCCTCGACGGAGACGAAAACTCGCTAAAACTTCGTTGAAGTCGTTCCTCGTACTTAGTATCAGATAAAATTTGTTCCGCGTAACTTCTTTATACCGGCTGCGCGCATTAACTCCGACTATTCCTTCGGTACTGTTCTTATCCGAGTTGAGACACTAATTAAAAATACATTTAGGTCAGGGGAATACATTAAACTCGTACAGTTGAACGTTTTCTTATGGCAGTCGTTTTGAAACTTTTAAATATGCATTAAATATTTATTAACGCGACGGTATTCCCGTTAGGTCAACGAGAGAAATATTTTACAAGCGTTTTATGATAATTGCGCGAAACTTGCTAAGCTCGCGAGGGATGGGCGAAGACGCGATTTCGGCGCTCGAAAATGCATATTTTTTGTTTTGTTTTTAAATAAATTAGAGATGGGAATGTTTTAAGAACATTCCAAAGGAAACAAATCTGAAAACAATTTTTATAGATTTACGACAAAAATGTGTAGGAGAAAAACAAATCAGCACCAATACTAGGAAAATTAATTCTGAATGTAAATTTTATACAACAATCAAAGAGAATCCAATTTCTTTCGGATGGTCCTGGTCTTCCTAATCAACTTTTCATTTAAATGGTCATTAGCGTGTTGAAATATTCATCACTTTCGGGAGTTGTGCTTACTAGCCAATGGCTACGCGAGAGTAATTCACGTTCAGCCTACAATTATCGCTTGTATAATTTGTGGAGTTCTACTTTGAAGTGGACACAGACCTAAGGGACACGTTTCAGAGTTGGTCCCCTTTGAACACCCAACGTTACAGCTACAGTGTCCTACAAAATCGCAACACCGACTTCATTTCCAAAAGCGACGAGCTTTCCATCAGTCGTACCAACAGGAAATCAATGAATAGGACCCTTCCATAATTACAGCATCACATTGCTTAAACATGTTCCAGGTATTTTTTTTTCATTCAAATCCTTTAAAATTAGCTGGAAGAAGAGTCATTTTTTAAGAATCTTTTCAATGTTCACTAACAAATTAATGAACGTCCGTGAAATGTGAGAAATTTGTATCCGTTTCTAAATATTTGAGAATTATCAGATGTACGCACATTTCTGGAGCTGACTGTACGTAATTTCATCGACCAGTAACACGTAGCAGAGTGCGTTAATATATCTCACTAATGACGATTCAAATGCGTTTCGCGATGATCGCGACTATACTGTTTCACTTCGCTGTTCACGGTTTCCAGGCAGTTTGTCAACAAGACACGTTTTTTGTCGGAAGCAATTGAAACATAAACACAAAGTTGACGCCGCCGCGACGGCATTATGTCGATTTTCGCTGCCGTGAACGATTTAATCCGTCGACGGCGATGACGTTGATCGCGGAACGCTGCGTTTTCATCGTTTTATACATTTAATGACTGTGCAATTTGGCGCGCTTCGTACTGTCGTATCTTGCTGTTTTTCCCTTGAACGCATAGTCAGACGAAATTTACTGAAAATACGGTTGATTGCTCGACAGAGATGATCGTTCGACGATGACAGTCGCGACGACGGTGATGACGGCGGCGCGGAGGTTCGAATCGGAAAACATGGCGATGTTTTACCGAAGCATCATCTTTCTTCTGTCAGTGTCGAATGTGTTTTATCGTATATGTCTTTTCCTTTATTTATTTAAAAAATCGCAGTAGATATTTACCCCTTCAGCGAACCACTGTCGTGTTCGGACACTTTTAGAAGGACGATCATTTTTGTAACGTTTGACCATGTGACTTAGATTTTTTGAAAAGTTAGAACTAAATTAACTTACTACATAACGCGAACAAAATTTTGAAAGAATTGTAATTAGTCCGAATTAGAGAGAAAATACTGAAGGTTGTATTTTACAAGTTTTTGATGCGAGCCAATTGCGGTGCCTTCAATAATTTTTATCACGTCATGTAGTAAACTAATTGTTCTAACTTCTTAAAGCAAAATCCAAGTCACATGGTCCAATATTAGAAAAGGTATCGTCATACTAAAAGTGTCCGAATATTACTGCGATTCGCTGTACAGTATAGGATAAGTGTAAAATTGTGTTGCTAACAAGTTAACAAAAGTAATGATCAATTTTTGAATCTCATGAAATTCAAATCTTGTTGATATGGAATGAAATTTCATTATACTACAAATGAAAAAACATCGAATTGTTCCGGATCTTGTTTCACTAAAGTATTTAAAAAAAAAATGCGAATTTACATGAAGATCTTCCTGCTCTTGCAATGATAACGTTCTCGTATTTCGCGTAAAAAGGTCAAATTAATTTCGTGCACGTTGTAATACAATATAAAATTATAACAAACAATGAAGTGTTTGGGTAATCTGACGCTGCTCTTGGTAGATTTTTTTTTATAATATGCATAGAAGAAACACATTAAGTTTTATATTTAATAAAATATAAAACTCGTGATAACGAACGTGTTAATAAAATTGGATAAAATCTTATGGGTACAAATGTTCAAAAGTGATCATTTTTAATGTAACATTTCCTACCAAAAATTGCTTCTTGTATACCAAAAGGATTTATGCAATTTTTCAAGATTTGAGAAAGTAAGAATCGAATATCAAGTGAGAAATTAATTTGCATGTTCAAAAGCATATGTGAACAATGCTGTCGGTCCCGATGAGTAGTCACTCAAAAGCAACTAATGGCAAACAATGTGCCATAATATACACTGTTGCGTTGTCAGCTTTGAAAACAGAGTATTTTCAAAATAACGTGTGACTTTTCACTCACCCGGTACATTGTTCAATGAATCACGACCTGTGGTCTCATAATGTCTGGCATAGTGCATTTGAATAAAGCTGACACACCAGGGAATAGAAATAGAGAGGAGGTAGTCTATAATACTATTCACAATTGGGCAAGTGTCTCCCTGACCGTCTAAAATATTTAGAGTTTACTATAACGTACAAGTTCTATCTGGTGCAGGGGCCATTTGCAGTATTGGCACGAAACGTGGAATATTTGTATTATAGAAACGATGAGCGAACGTAGCGCGCAACCATTGAATACGACTTCAAATATTGAATGAAATTTAATAAACATAGCGTGCAATGACCTCTCCCATAGATCCTGCAGGGGTTTAATAAATATTATTAGGTCGAGACATAGAAATGCTGGTTCGTTAGTATTATTACGATTATATGAGTAAATGATGCAGTTACAATACTCTTTGTGAAGCTTTTAATATTGAATGCTCGATATTAGCATGATTTCTCTTTTGCATTGAATTCTTGTAATCAGGCATACTTTCATGCAGGCTTTTAATTATATTTCTCGTTTAACTAATTAGCCAATGGATTCTCCTTCATCAAAAATCTTTGAAGTCTTAGCATTTTGTGACTTAGATTGTTGATAATTGTTTCAGGCTTGGTAGAAATATCTATCGACAGTAACTGGCATATTGATACGAATCGTGGAGCTAATATATTAATTTAACATTGAAAAATGCTTCAGAGAATATAATTGTCTTCCTTTACATAATTATTATTACTGTATGTGACTCATATCTCTGTATTTACTTTCTAAAAGAATATAACATTGATTTAGCGATATATAAAATTTTACATTATTATATAAATATCTACCTGTTAGAAATACCGTCATATTTTTATTCCCTCTCGAATCATTTTAATGAAATTTTTTACTTTAGTAAAAGCAGGAAAAGCAATAAATTATTATTTGAAGATTTTCATTATTTTTTAAAGCTTCTTGTTATTATTTGAAGTTTCCTATTATTATTTGAAGATTCCTGCTATTGTTTGAAGCGTCGACTTTTGGAATTCGCTATTATCAAAGGTCTGGTGACATAGTAAAATCCAGTGTACACAAAGCTGAGACTTCGGAAACTATTTTAACTCCAAGACAATCTACCGCTTCCCGTTCGATTTCTATCGTCTTCAACTTTCCCTCGCTTCCTGTACACCTCAATTCTCTGGTAATGGGGTACCAATAAATTACCTTTTGTCTTAGGATTACTAATTCTCCGATAGTACGAGATTGTGGATGTTCCCCGCTGAATCAGAAGTATCTTCGGAAGGTGATAGCTTTTGTTGGGAACGGTTTGTTCGCGGCCATTTATCATATCGAAAGATAGTTTGTACCACGAAGCAATTAAAACAGAAATTATCTGTTTACTGAATATAAAAAATGATCTCCAAAAAAAGAAAAAGTTGACTGAATAAAATATCCTCTGTACTGCAAATGAATTCTGAAGAGGACAGATAATCATTATAGTGCTGATTGTATACATTTATAACGCGCTAGATCACCTAAAAGTTGCCATGGAGAAGTGTTCAAGAAAATATAATGAGATTTCTCATCCTCTTTGGAACATGATAGAAATTCTAATCTATAAATAATTATTTTCGCTATCCACTGGGTCTGCGTAAGCAGAAAATACAATACCAGTTCCGCTATTGTTATTTATAGCCTAATCATGAACCGATCTCGCATGTCACAGCTATTATACCTGCAGCAAAAAATTGATTAATGCCAAAAGATTAATGTATCGTCAATTAGAGTGTTAATTGACGAGTAATTGATCCTTGGAAAATGAAATTGGATTTCCCGTCGTAAGAGTAAAATTTCGATGGACTCTTTCGCCGGTCCGATTATTAAATCGCAACTCTCATAACGGTCGATAATGAACATTCGAAATTGAATAATGGATTTATTGCACATCGCGGGAAAGGTTCATCAATTTTTCAACCGAATTTAAAACCTCTTGTCCGCGATGACCGGCGCGAATCGCGGGCGTTTCTGGCTTGAAATATTTAAGTGAAATTACGGTGGCCGGCGCATTACCATAAATATTGTTTACAGAATTAGGTATGCATAACACGTAAAGGATTAGGTTTCCCGAAGCTCCTGTATGCAAATCACAGGCTCGGGTGCGACGGGGCTGATGTACAAAATTCTCGTCGAACACGCAAAGCTTTGGGAAGGGAGAGGGGTGGAGGAGGAGGAGGAGGAGGAGGAGGAAGAGGAGGAGGAGGTGGAGGCAAACGATCTAAATCACACTGTCTGCCAATACGGAGAGCATACCTTTGTCCCGTCAAAGGGTATCAACAAAGTAGAAGTTGCCCGGCCGTGCGGCGGGCGGTACAGATTTTATGGAAGTAGGTGTACGAATCGAGTTCCCATCTATCCGCGCTCCTTTGTTCCCCTTGGAAATGGGCCGCAAGAATTTTACACGCAGTTCCAGCTCACGTATTCTCCCGGAAAGTTCTCCGCGCGAAAGTTATCGAGGTCGATTCGAGCTATTGCCTACCGTCGTCGTTCTTCCATACTTTCTGGATCCGGCTGAAAATTAATAGCCCTTCCAATCGGTAAATTGCGATCGAACGGCCGAAACAAACTTCTTCTGTTGCAGCAAAACGGGCACGTCGCCGTACGGAGACGCATACGCTTATTTTTCTTCTGCCGCAGCAATAAGAAATAGACGGTGACGAACAAATCTGAACACGCTTCTAACAGTTCTCGAAATATATTCAATTTTTACAAAAACACAAACTCGTGACACAAATTATTGTACAGTGCATAAAAACCAGTAGAATATGCAGTGTATTAAGGTCACTTAATTGTTCCTTGTGCACTTTACGCATAATCTGCGTCACATTGTGGAGCATGGAATGCGTCACGTGACCGAGCCATGGCGGAAGCGTCGGGGACCAGGACCTAATGGTCAAAATATCAGTCAAAATGTCACTCGATTGTGTTCGGTTGTACACCAAGAATTTATTTAGGATTTAATATTAATGTAGAGGCTTTTCGCTTTTGCTATGTCAAATATAGTATTCGATTAGGCACACGTTCAGGCAACATCAGTGGAACTGTAGACGATCCTAAGCGCAGCCCGACCCGTTTCTAAGTACAATTAATTATGTAGATTAAAGTACCTGACACAATTTGCATCCATTCTTCGGCAAACTTTCATAGAGTTAATGGACCGTGTAATCATTGGCTTTGAGTTTGCCGTTTCCGCGTGTTCGACCGAGCACTGATTAAAAGAAGGTGTAGCCGCGGGGTGAAGGGGGGATATCGAGTCGATTGAAGTGGGAAACAGTAATTATGCTGTGTGATCAAGATCAATAATAGTTGCGGAACCGTTTTCAGTGGTTTCAACTTCGGGCACGGTTCAAGCTTCAATTGACCCAGCGATCAACTTGACGCCCTCGTGGAAGACGGAACGAGGAAAGCCGTGGAAGGAGACGGTACTCGTGATTCGAAAATCTGGCCACATTAAGTGCCAATAAGGATCCCGGCAAGTGTCCGTCTTCTGCTGGTCGTAAAAAGGTTGAAAAGCAGGTGGCTTTTCAATGGCAGAAACTACTTTACTAAGACTCTTCGTACGAAAGACAACATGTGTACAGAGATTGGTATTTTATTAGCATATTTTATAAGAAGAAATAATATGTTGATGTAGTAGAAAAAGGCTGGGAGAAAAATACTATAAACATATACATTTATTATGGAACACAAAAGTGTATGTTGTACGTGGATTACATTTTATCGATCATAATCCTTTGATGTCTAGTTCAATTGTATGAAAGCTACTTTTGAACGAGACCGTTTCATTGTTTTATTAAAAAGATTATATGAACGATTTTATATTGCAATGGAACATATTCGTTTATTAATATTTCAAGTATTGAAAAATACGTCATATTAAAAATGGAAAAGAATATATTATAAATGAATAAATATATATTGTATATTATAGAACAAAAAAGCACATGTTGTACTTAGAACATATTTTAGTGAAGTTTGCATTTTATGAGTTTTTCTTATTTTCTCTTTATCCGAATGTCGTGGTATTAAAATTTGAAAATGGGGACGCATAGATGAGAAAATGAGGGCTACATTAATCTTGCACTATATTCAAAGGAACCGTGCGCGTTCCCGATAGTTCGTGATGCGGTGAGTTTGTGCGGTTACTGTCGTTAATTCATCTTCATTCCATTTCCAGTGGATTAGCTACGGCACAATCAAACAAGTTGTCGGAGTAATCAGTGCGTCGTATAAGGGAAACGACGTCACACCGAACCGAGCACCGTGGCTCGACAGTTAATTAAATCATCTTTAAATTTCTTCAGGGACCCGGCCGTATCTGGCTGGTGTAAAATCCCGATTACATGATAATAGATGATCGGGAACTACCCTAGCGTAATGGCTCAACCGATAACGAAGTGGTGACAGTTGATTAGTATAATTAGATCGCACCTGTGGTTACGTGAGTATTGTGTGCGTAAACTATGACCGCGCAACCCTACGATTATGTGACATATAATACACCACCGACGACGATGCATAATACATGTATTATAACTCCCAATAAGTGTACTGTAATTACGCGGTCGCGGGTGATTGTGTGATTAATAGTTTCCTCTTTATTCATAATTCTGGCTTTTGTGTAATGATACTTCTCGATTTCCATAACACTTTCTCGATTCCCCGCTTTAGGTGAGAATAATCTGCTTTGTCGGTAATTAACAGAACAGCAATGAAATACTTTGTTCATAAAGCTTCAATTTTGTTTGTCGCGATCCGTAGCATTAATTGGCCTGAAAATGTGCCGTGCTGCGAAGTATGTTATTAAGAGTAAAATTGCTATGTTTCAGGCAGAATTTACATAATTCGTTGCACTGAAATTTTTCGCAACTGTGTAATTTCTGATTATTAAAGACTTGAAAGACTGCGAATTTTTAAAAAATGAAATATTTGGAGCATAATGTCTGATATCAAGGGAAGATTTATGTAAAAAATTTCTAGAATTTCTATCCTTTTAATAAATATAACGTGGGTGAATTATTGTTAAAGAAAGGGGAGGAGGACGAAAATGCAACTAAAATGAATTATAAACACTAGACTGCGGATATGTACGCAAACTGAAAATGATCTTTATTAAACGCAAGATATGGGAGAAACATTTATAGTGATCTAATATACCGATTAATATATTTATTAATGATTTAACATGCACACTCAACTTTCTTGTGTAATTATAAATATACAAAAACTGTATTATAAATTAATACTGTAGGTATGGGAGTTGTGTCTTTCGTATGTGAACTTTATGTGCTTTATTTAAACTCGTTTTACTTTTATATTTTAATAGTGATGCTACTAGACAGAACTAGTAGCTACTATACAACATTTTTCTACTCCACTTACAAGAAATAAGTTTTAAATAGAAATATATTCTCTTCTTCCATAATTTTAATAAGTAGAAAATAATATAACAGCCTTTTTAAATTCTTGCAATGTTTTCGCAATAAATGCCTAAAATCCGCAGACTACTTATTTTTAAGGACTTCAATGATGATCTCGGCGACGACTACGCTGTCCCTTCAGTGAAAATCTTTTATGGGGAAGGCGGATCATCCACCCCATGTTCGAAGCATGTCATGAGAGGGTGGCACCGCCCTCTGTGTAGTCAAGCATGACATACACAGTTCCGGAGCTCAGATTTAAGATCCGTACACACATTGCATGATATGAGATTTAGTGTTTAAGCCTCGGAGCGTGCCTAGAACCTCCGTGTCATTCATAATTCACAATATTTCAGGAAAGGCTTTTTGCAGCAAGAAACGAGTGTGTTGCATATTTCATTTATGCTATAGGCGCTTCACGCGACTTGACAGCAACAACTGCACACGACGCGATAGAATTTGCATGACACTTTTACTGTTACAAGTTAAAAGCTGGGGCTACCAGCTACCAGCTACCAGCTACCAGCTACAAGCTAGAAGCGTCAAGCTGCAATCTACAAGCTACGATACAAGCTACACACAAGCTACAAGCTACGAGCTACGAGTTACAAGCTACAAGCTGTAAGCAACAAGCTACAAGCTGAAAGCTACCAGTTCCAACTCGCAAATTACAAACAATTAAATTGAATTATCCGGCTGCCATTTTATCGTCGGAACTTACAGCTCAATTGTCCCACCGTGAATTCTCTCTCTCTCTTCGGCGAGTCCCGGCGTTATTTGCATTCCCGTAACGTTTCTTTGCGATGCGACTGAGCTTATGGTTATCACGAAGTCGGATTTACAAACGAGTCTTTATGCAAATTTTTAATTTTTGAGGAGTAATTTATGGAACCGAGAGTTGGCGAAACTTGCTGTACCGAAATAAATTTTGCTGCTGGACGGTGATGAATATTAAGCCTACAATCAGCAATATTAGTATTTTTATTTACTCAGACTTAGCCAATGCCGTTGCATTCGATATAAACAGGATTTTATGCATTTATGATAAAAATAAATAAATTAGAAAATACTTTTCTATTACTCTTAGCTCGTTAAAACTATTGAGAAAAGAAATAACTTGTCCTCTTTTATTTTGCATAAAATTTTGTCCAATAGAGTAAAATTTCTCTTTGCCAAGATCTTGTTGTGAATCTATTTGTATCGCGTTTGGGCTCGTTTTTATAAAAGAGACGTTATTTATTGATCTAGGATGTTTTAATAATTGCATTGGGAGATACACTAAAATTTAATTATCTTTGGTACATGATTCAGCGTCTGTATATGCATCGTTGCCTTCGGCAGCTGAATGCTGTACATAGTTCGTGGAAGATTTCTCGCTGAGGAACTGAACTTGCTATTGTCGGGTAGTAGACATTGGACCCGAACATGTCGCACTAATTCGGACCGTGCTGTATATTGCGTGACTTCATATAACAATTTTGGAGGATGCCTCTTTAGCAAGAATTTTAATCAACGTGTTCTACAGAATATATTGGCGAGGAATCGTGTGACTGAAAAATTCAGTGGTTGTTCCTGTGAGAACCGAGAATTTCAATTGTCTCATAGTTGCTTCTCTACTACAAAAATTTTACGATTTTAATGGGAAAACATCTCACGATTAAAAATACATTATACAAAAACTGCAACCCTGAAATTACCTGAAAATGATAGACGATGTTCGATAGTTTAACAAAATCAAATTCGTGTTTTCGTACGAATATCCTACATAAAGAATATTTTATGAAGGCAATACTTCACTGACTTTATAATCCATATTTTAGGGGAAGACGTAAATGTTTAAATACCCGTGTTCGGTGCGCAAAAATTTTCATACTGTACGAGAAAACCACACGGTGAACTCTACGAGCGCCCGGGAAAATTTAAACGATCCCCCATTTCTGAAGCGATGGTTCTTCTATGCATTTTATACTCTTTCTAGTTACGAAAGTACGAACGCAGAAGTTGACGTACTAGAAAGGTAGTATACCTTCCCGGTAATCGTGATACACAAACTCTTGAGCGATCAACCATGACAGATAACCCCATTTCATCCAAGCAGCAAGTATCTCCCTCGCTCCATCGTCACTTTGATCTCACTAACGAGGAACTGACACGAACGACCTGGTGTACTCTTATTTTCAAAGCCGCGCGTGCACTCACGACACTCGCGAAAGCGGCAGCGTGAAGAATTCAAAATTGTAACGGACAGGTATAAAGTGTACTTGTTTGTAACCCCCGTGCAACATTCACTATTATCACGCGGTCTTCGCCCCTTTCGCCTGGCTAATCGTCGAAACTCAAAGGGAACCGTCCGAGGGACCCCAATTTATCAATCTAATGTGTTTTACGTTAGTTTAATTAATTTTAAAATTAATTACTAGCTCGTCAATTCATGAAGATAGACAATTAATTAATAGTTACTTTCGTGTGTGCCGGACAGCGTTCAGCTGAAATTTATCAGTCTAGTAATTGTTACATTAATTTAATTACAAAAGTAGTTGGAAACTCATGAAGGAAACAGATAATTAATAGTTACTAGTAATTTGTGGAGGTTAGACCTCTGCAGGATCGAAATTTATTAATCTAAAAATTATTACATTAGTTTCATTGTAAAAGTAATTACTCATAAATTTAAGCGAATAAAAACTGAATAAGTAGATAATAGTGCAGACATTCATTAAATTGTCTGCAGTAAATACATTTTATTATTTCTTTTTATAATGAATTTTTTTAAGTCAAAGTACTAAGCATTTTCTACAAGCACTTGGAAATTAGGTAATGCTGATAAATTCTTTTGTATATCGAATCTAAAAGAAGAATTCGAGGTAAAGCAGCAATTATAGAAGGGTTATGAGCTGAAGACGCGTAAGTAATAATTCTTTTAAATTCTAATCCTGACAGTATTAATCAGTGATAAACCCTCATTATTATGTCACGTCACATCACGCCATTTCTGATCACCTGACGGGCAGAGTGGTCATTAAATATGGATTCTATGATGTATTTTAATAACCTCATGAACTCATTTCTCATTTAAAATTGGACTGGAACATCACTTTAGTCTTATAATTTGAACTTCTATTCTGAATGATGTCATTATTATGTTATACGGCTATTTCCATATTAAGAAAATTAAGTTAAATCAGTTACAAATTTAAGGAAAATTAAATAGACGCTACTACTATTACTTCGTGTACTAAAATTAATTACGAAGCGAGCTCGTACATATCTGATATCGCAAAAATACTTCTCAGCCGATGTGGTACATTAATGTAACTTGAAAACATAAAAGTAACAAATCTGAATAAATTAATATGCACAGTTCTTTATCCTTGCCAAGAACTCGTCTACTTAGAACGACAATGTAGTATTATAATTTTGTTTTTATATCACTTCTGCTATTACTGCTACTCTTAACAATACCAATGTAAATAGAAGATTTACAAAAAAAAACGTAGCTACGAACACGTTATTTAATATCCGCGATTGAACTACCAGAGAACGGTAAATCAAAGCAGACCGGCAAATGTTGACAGGAACGCAATCCCCAGAGGAATGGCAGTCAAAACTCAAAACACGTACCGCACGTCAATACCCGTTCGATTCCCGTTGGCGCGATTAACCGTAAAATCTTTTCTATATGCAGTTTTTCATTTCAACGCCGGGACTGTTCTAGACACTATAATTCAAAGGATAAGGATATAATCCGGATCCTTGGCAAAGTACAGACTATATACGATAGCACAAGGAGCCTGGAAGTTCCGTAAAATATCCCCTAGATTTTCGGGCAGCGGCTCTATTCACAGGTCGACAATGTACGCCCTTTAATAAATTACATATAAGCCAGCGCCCACCGGCTCGTTTTTTCTTATTTATAACGTAATTATTCCGCGACTTCTGTCAGCCTAACTCACAATAAAACGTGGAAGATTTGTCCCCGTAGAACGTCGCGTCGTCTCCGAGGGAAACTGTACGAGCCCACGAGGAAAAGCGTGAACTGTCGAACGATTTCCACAGACCCTCGGATTAGAGGGACTATATGGTAAAGAAACCGTCCGCTTGTCAACAATATAAAACTTTACTGCTTTCATTATGGCCGATGATGCACGGACAATTCTGACGTGTAACGTTAAACGGTGTTTACAACACCCGTAAAAACAGCAATTGTTCTGTTGGTCGCAAGTGTCTGTAGACATCATGGAATTAAATACTTTTGACACGCAGCAAGATGCGGATTGCTTATATTATTCGAGAAATTCAAATTTTTTTCGTCTGTACAACGCCATTATTACAAAGTTGCGTTAGGAAAATTATCTTCGTTATTCGGTTCGTTGTGGTTGCAGTTTTCTTCGGGTTCTTTTTGCTTGAAATAGGAAACCTTATATTAACATCAGAATAACATGAAGCATTAAAAATAATATACACATGACATAAACATAAGTTTTCCTTTTATGCTAGGAAATTATCAAACTCAATCCAATCATTGCAGTCGTGAGGGAAATCATGCGACAATGGATTGATTTTTATACTACACGTTATAGACGTTTAAAATCATTAGAACAGTGCACATGACGTGATCATATACTGGAGACGTAGCATGTGTAGTGAAAACAACATAATTATTATTATAGACGTACATAGAATGTGATTACCATAATTACGATTATTTATGAGTACGCTATGTACAAGTGGTAATAGACCTTATAGTTCGCAACAGTGAGTGCAATATTGAAGAAATTAAAGGTTAAACTTCACCTTGGCAATCCAGAAATTTTTAACTTTTTACTGTAGAATCCTGTACATCTTGACGAGAAAATGTCAAGAAACGAAGTTTTAAGGCGAGGAATTCATTGGTTCAAAAATGGTGCGTGTTTAAAGTTGAGCGATTTGAAGCGTTTTTGACAGGTAGGAGCGCCGCCATGTCGGTGTGTGCTCGGCATTGCGGGTCGTTTGATGAGCGGCACCGCTGGATGGCAGCACAAACACGCGCTGATGTCGATAACGTGCATTTGCAAGCGTGGTCGAGCCAGCGTCAGGCAGCCCTGCTCCGCTCCCCCAACGACCTAATCCCAACCAACTTGGATTATACCTTCTCTTTGAGATCTCGTGTACGATTCTCTATATTTTACTTACTGTTCCATGTCAACTTGTCCCAGAACAAACTGTAATCGCTCAATTTTAAACATGCATAACTTTCAAACCAGCGAATTCCTCGGCTTAAAACTTCAATTTTGGACATCTTCTCGTCAAGACGTACGGTATTACACAATAAAAAGTTAAAAATTTCTGGGTTGCCAAGGTGAAGTTAAGCCTTTTAATCTATTAGTTTTACAAATAATTGTCTATACACGTGTAGACACGAATTCATATTTTTCATTTTTGGTAAAAGCTCCTGCATTTTGCAACAGCTTGTGATTGAATACCTTAATTCAGAAAAATGTTTTCATTATACAGCAAACAAGATCAGCGTTCTGTTTACCGACTTGCGTTAAAAACTTTTCTACCAAAGCGCGAATATCTATGCGAACATTCCACGTTGGTGGCAGAAGATCCAGTATATTCCGGGAAGCATGTTTCCATGCAGACGGTCCGCAAGTAAAGGTAATCCAATGACGTAACAGAAGCTTGAGAAGGTGTCCAGATGTAAGCGAAACGAAATACCAAGGTGATTTTGATCTTGAATCCAAGTGTGATCTTCGGGGGGGCAGCAGTTGTCTTCACCGCCAATCGCAATAACTTGCCAACACTTTGTCGAGTGCTCGTACGTTGCGTGGAATGCGGGGCTGTGGTGCACTTTGGAATCTAATATGGCGCTGACGAGGACGCTCTGTCCAATAAAATGTCGGCCGTGCATAAACAGTTGCACCAGCCTGGTCACGGTTATTGTCGGTTGCACGATCATTTGCCTCCTCCTCCTCCTCGTCCCCTTCCTGCTTGAACGTTTTCCACGGATATGCACCTACCGACAGAAACACACAGCTCCCGGAGTCTTACACTTAAGTAATGAAACCAAATTATTCAAGCAGTCTGCTGAGAATGTTGAACTAAACTGAATTTATAACACGGGCCAGGCGACTTCGTCTGCTTTTAAGAATAATTAAGTTCGGCACGCATTAAGGACACCGAGTTGGAATGTTTGCATTCAAAATTTTCTCGCTTCTGAACACTTTGACCTTAGATCCACGGTAGTTAACAGTTCTTATGCTAAAATACTTATATGAATACATTTACGTTGTCCATCACGTATTACAATATTAATTTTCACTGTATCAATGATCCGCTGAACAAATCAGAAATGATTCTCTCCTACACTTGTAATTAGTGGGTATAGTTGTATGAATCAATTTTTCGTCTATCATGTATTACTGTTCATTGGTAAATATAGGGAGTATTTATGTGAACACTATGTTGTCCTTCATGAATTACACTATTAACGTCGACAATGTTCAGAATTATTAGACTGTGGATCTTTATGCAAACTAGAAATTTCACGTGTTGATTATATTGAATACCAATTTTAATACGATAATTTTAATAAGTCCAAAACAATATTTCTATGAAAATATTCCTTGCTGATTTACTATATCCCCAGAATTATCTTCTGGGTACAAGGTAAGCAAGTAAAGAGGAGTCAATGTGCTCGGTAGTCACAGAAAAGTGAAGCGAAAGAATCGGTCCCGGTGGCTCGTTTTATGCTGATGATGGAGGAATGGTTGAGGCATAATCAAGCCGCAAATCTAAGCTCGCCTATCGCCGGGCAGCCGTCCCGAAACAAACGTCTGTCGTATAAATTACGATGATATCTGGCGGGCAACGGCGGCGTGCCACTCGAATCCTCGAGGACCATCCAAAGAGAGAGAGAGAGAGAGAGAGAGAGGGAGAGGGAGAGAGAGGGAAAGGGAGTGAAAGAGAAAGAGAGGAACAGGATCGAAGCGTTCGCCTAGTCATGATACTCGTTAACGCGTCCTTCGGCCGATTCGACGGTTTCCCTCCGTGGATTGTGGCTCTGTGGTCATGGTTGTGGCTCGACAGCGGTCCAGGACGATTTATTTAATGAGCTTACGCGGATATTCTCAAGACCTACTTTTATCGCCGACAGAATCGGCGAAAGGGACCTGCCGCCGTCCAGCCGATGACTCTATCATGCAAATGTCCCTATTCGCGACCACGCACGGCGCTACGAATCGCCAATTTAGCTGGGCAACATTCCGAATGACCGATTATCCGCATTTATTAATCCCCTCCACTGAATGGACCAGTGCGCAACTTCAGCTTTCTTTGTCAAATTCGCGATGCCGCGTTGCAGTCGTCAGAAATTAGTATTGAAAAATAACTTACGAAGACTCCAGTTTTAGAGCAAACTTACGGAATTTTCCGAATATTAAAAGTATTGTTAGAGTACCTTTTTATTTCATTTATGTGCCTCGCATTTGACTCAGAACATTTTTATTTCATTTACGTGTGTTGCAATCGACTTTGAACATTTTTATTTCGCATAAAAATCTGCTGACTATTAATTACCGTTCGATGAAAGCATTCGGCTGATTCAATAAGCAACGCCAGTTACAAATCAATCGCTCTCCATCATTCTCGGGGGTGATCATTCGTGGTCGGCAAAAGGGTCATTTATCTTGGTCTGTTTTCCGAACGAAGCGGCCCGAAGTCTGTTATTCTCTTCTTTTCTCATAAGGGGAATCCTACGGGTTCACCGTCATGACAGATTCAATGGGAAAAGGGCTCCGTAGGAAGGGTGATTACTGATTGCAGTAGTTGGAGATCCTCGAAGCCACTTCGCTAGCTATAATGATGCAATTAAAGCGATGTAATTTCACTTATGCGCCGCAACGTAGGGGTAACTTACTTTTCTTCCACCCTCTCGACAGCTTCCAGCCTCTTGATTCTTTTCTCGAATTCTCGCTCTTCGTAAACATTAATATCATTTGTTCTTCCAACATTTTTCACGGTGTCCCGGCTTTTTAATTAACACGTTCGCCAGCCGGTGTCACGCATGCGTGATCAAGGTTGCGTCGCGAGCCCCTAGCGCTTTTTTAACGACTGCGTCATTAATCGCTCTCAGGGAGACAACATATTCGTTCGGCACACGGACTACCTCAGTGAATTTTGATGTATTAATACCAAATTTATCAGCACGGGTCAACTGACTGGTTTTATATTTCTATTTTATAATTACTCATACTATTATTATTATTTATTTATTGCTTTAAACCACATAAGGTTTATTTAGCAATTATTAATATTAGGAAATCTTGCAAAATGTAGATAACTTCAATTTTGTCATTTTTATGAGACAATTAATCATTCTAATAAGTACAAGATAATATATCGATGTTCTTAAATTGTTTTAAATTTGAGTACTACTAATTCTTGTCACGATTGCACAACTCGGTAATTTAATTATGAGTATTATACATGTCAGTCGAATCGAAAGCAGGAATTTGCGAAAGCGTGAACAAAATAATAAGACGTCCGAGGGGCGTTAATTTGTTATAAAACAAAGAATCTTATGGTACGATGCGATGATAAATTTTACCATATGTCAGTGCGGCATTGAGTTCACGTGAGGTCGTTTCATGTTGTGCGTTTAAATTCGAAGAAGAATACTACAATAAGTACAACCAGCGAGTAACAGACAGACAAGTTCGTTATTTAATGCGGTTTGGAGCGGCGAAACCAGTCACGAAGTATTTGAGGCGGTCAGGTTATACCTCCGATGGAAGAAGGAGGAGGGCAGAATCACGAACGGAGGCGTGAAGAATCAAATAAATTGCATCATCGTCTTATTAATCGGTTCATTCGGCAAATGTGTTTGCCTCGCTCTTATGGCTTCAAGGGAATTTGTACTGAGCAATTTTTCTGGTGAGACTACCAAAAACAGAGTCCCTAGCAAAAATTACTCGATCAAACAAATCAAGCGTCTATCAATACAATTATGCATACTTACAACTTTGAAAATATTTCCATAATGTACAGAATGCACAAATTAGACTGATTTGAATTAGCTGATTTAAGGAAAGGTTCAATCGTCCACACTTATTCACTTTTCAAAACATGCGTATGAATGCTTTATTGAGAAATTATTACAACGGATTGACATATTTTTTGTACATAACAATTATTCAGTTGACTCAATTCGTCATGAGTGCGTCTATCGTGCCATGTACATATTTACCAGTAAAACTATAAGCAGAAACGACTAAAATAAATAAATAAATGAAGCTTCACTCAATCAAAACGTAAAATTAAAATTTTCAATTTTTCCATCAAGAATACCTTTCTGTAAACATCGAATAAAATTGTTTGCTTCTGCGACGTTGTCTGGGATGCCAATATGCAAACAGGCAACGTTGATTTATAAAAAGAGAAAATCCGATATTCAATTTTGAGAGATGTATTTCACCCTCGAACAAGTACGTTATCGTTAATCACATTGATCAGTGTATATTGGAAAGCACAAATTAAATTTTGTTATCGAAGTTCGGCGAGCCATACGATTTCGTAGAACATTAATAACAGTCGTAATTAATGATATTGTACCAGCTGGTATAATACTTGGTTTCACTAATAAAGCTACATTAGGCAGTGCAATCTGCACAGCAATATGAAACAGGAATTTTCGTCCTCCAAATTTCCAGTCAATCGAAACTGAAATGAAACTGCATTCTCGTTGATCTTTCTCTGGTACGAGTTTCTGAAGATTTGTCTTGCGTATAAATACACGGAGATGGAAGTCTAGTGATTTTTAAAGTTAATTTCATGGAATGTATCAATTATTTTTGCGAAAGGAGATAAGAGGAAATTGTAATACGCAGAACATCGCCTCTAACGACTGTATCTCACTTTCTGAATGGTTTCTTGGTTTCCACTGGCTTGTCGACAGCAGTGGAATTCCTGGTCTCCGAGGAACGTTTCGAAATATGCTAGAAATGTACCGGGAATGATTTATGAAACAGTTGCTGGTTTCGAATCTGTTGTCTTGCAATAAAGTAGCAGAAGCGCTTGATTACTGTACCCTTCCCGCCCTTCTGAGCGGCGACCACCTGCCCCTCACGTTCTATGTACACTAGAACCTGAAGAGCCACTCCATTTCCTTAATATTCTCAAATTCCCAGAATCTCCTTTCATATCGTCGGACAATCTGACCAGCTTTAAATGATGTTTATGAGTCGGGCCGGAATATTGTTGGCGAAACTAACCTCTTCGCAACGAACTGTGCATAATGAAAACACGGTGACACGATTATCATCGACGGTCTGTTTCAGGGGAATATGAATCTCGTATTTCATAGTATTCTACATTACCTTCTTTCACATCAATACCATCTTCGATCAGTGCCTTTTCATTTCGTACAATGCTTGCTTTTACATACTATGCCATTGTGGTTTCGTAATTTGTTTTGAAAAGAACGAACAATTCAATTTCTACCATAATACGTTCTTTCAAATCGTCTTACCGAAGGATTCCGTACGAATTTTTGAACTTTCAAATATGCAAATTGAAGAGGAAAAATTGAAGGATGTAGCCGGATAAGGAGGTCAAAAGTCTCCCCAAACCCCCCCAAAAAAAAACTTTGTGCCAATTTTCAACCCTATATGTTGACGTAGGGTAGTAATGGAGTGACAAAGAGAATAGGGTTTGAAATTTTGAAAAAAATCAGGCATATTTTAGCTATTAGAATGCACATCTATGAATTTTTAGCTTCGAAACCGAATTTTAAAAAATAAAGAAAGTTTTTATATAATAAGTGGGAGATTGAAAATTTGCAGGAAAGATGGCAAACCGTCCTTGATAACGATGGAGATTATATAATAAATTAAGAAATAGAAACGTGAATTTATGGGTCCCCCTAATATTTTTAAATGCACTGTCGATTTAAGAATAAATCACCAATTTGTAGGTGAGTATAGAATGAAACTACGCGACGTGTGAGGACACGTGGTCTGACAAGCTGTCTCGATCGTGGCACGAAAATTGAATCCGAGTTGGGCCTCCAGGGCTGTATAATACGGTTTCGGATATGGCGACGTAGAAATAAGCAAACCGTATTCCTGGCTCGCTATCGCCAGGACGACAGGAGTGGAACAAACGACTGTCGCATAAATTACGCCGGTATCTTGATACTCGTTCCCGCTATGGATCCTGCACGAAGAAGGTTCGGTGCTGCTCGAGGAGCTATCACGGCTACAAGGAATTTTGCGGATCGAGGATTGCACGGTATTAATGAGCCGCGCTCTCTTCCACGAAAATGTATATCGAAACAGGGGGCTCGAGCTTCTTTTCGTCAGCGCTAATTGTCTATTAGAGGAGCAATCGAGCCGAACGTGTTTTAGATTCGAGATTGCAGAAAGTGAAACAGCCTGCTCGGATTGGGATATTTTTCTTCATTTGCCGTCGCTTGAAGCAGAAACCAATATCAAGACGTGAAAGAGGAAGAGAGTATTTAAAGATAACGATATCGGGAAATTGAATGCCTCGTTAAGGAGATAAATTATTGGACACTGAAGCTTTGCTCGCCGATCAGTCAGAATATTTGAAATCGAAAATATGAAAAGTGTAGATTTTATTTGATTATAAAATTAAATACTGCATACTGGATCCAAAATTCCGATTCTAGAAACATTGTAGATATTTACATTGTGATAACTGCATTATTTACTTTAATATTGATATTAATATGGAGATAGTACTGAACATAATGTTATTATGTGAGAATAATAATGGACATTAATCACATTAATTGAACAATAATTTACTGTTTCTGGCAAACGAGGTGTTCAAAAATAAATTTTTCCATATCTCGATACATTGCTCAGAATGACAAATGATTTGTACATAACATAAACTGCGGCTTCTACGAATTTATACTTTATACCAAAAATAAATGGGCGAAATATAAAACAGTAAAAGCTGACAAATTTGATAATGCTGTAATTAACACTGTTATTTTGAATTTATCGAAATTCTTTGGGTAATAAATAGATTTTCATTCCAAAAAATGTTTAGGGAACATTAAAGTGTTTTTAGTCGAGAAAATGTGCAACATCGAATATAACAACAGAAAACTGAATTTTTTAGACAAATATTCGTGTGAATCGGTACTGATTCTTATGTGAGATGATCGAGTAACTGCGGCCGATATTTCACAAATTCTAACAGGAATATCTGTACTGTTATCTCGCGAAGGCACGTAACGATTGGCAGTAGGTATACCTCGGATACTTTCGCAGTAAGTGCTCGCATGGCTTACAAAATTATATATGGAAGGGGCGTTTTGTTCTCGATGGGCCGGGCGAATCCCGGATATCCAGAACGAAATCGAATATCGTCTATCCGGAATTTATTCCAAGATGTATGCAAATTTAACACGGCCGAAAGTTCCGATTCCGATAAAAATATGTTTCACCGGGGGATATTTATACACCCCAGAATTCTAAAATCACAGACTAGAGATCGAGTTGTTTTTTTTTGCTTTTGGGGATTGAACTCACCTCTGTACTGTACGCGACCATTCTATGAACGGGCTGTTGGCTCCCATTTTTCTCTAATCCAGGATGACATGGATGAAAAGGTTGGACCGTTTTTCTCTCGCGCGTGGTAAATGACCGTTTCGCGAATTGTTTATCTCGTATATGAGATTACTTTATTTTCGATTACTTTTACAAAAGAATTTAGACAATTCTACCTCATTGATAAAATTTGATAATTTTAATAAAGGAAAACAGTGTAAAATTGAAAAACCTTTAATAAGTGTACATATTGATTCGTTCCATTCGCAATCAATTGTAATTCATTTTAAACTTCAATCTTTCACTCCCCATATTTGAGAATTATTAATTACTTTTAAGGGGGGGGGGGGGAATGTATAGAAAGTGACGAAGATTATTTTCGAGAGAAGAATATATTTTACTTGTTTGACAATAATCAATACATGTACGCCCCATGTATTTTTATTACGCATATGACAACGATCTGTAGAATATTTAAAAATGATAAATCGAAAATGGTAATATTGCGGTATTTATCGATTCTACAGCGATATTTTCAATTTTGTTTCATACATTGTATACTGCGTTTCGTTACTATCATGCCACAGGACTTTCCATGTGCAAAGGATAAAACAGAAATGAAATAATTCTAATGCGCCTCCCTCCCCCCCTCCTTTTTGACTCCACGAGAAGTGCGTGGACAATTAAGTTGACAGTTATATCACCTACCCTCTGTAAGCCCCTGATAATGCCGTATCATCCATTCCACTTTATAAGCGCGTGACAGTGCTTTTCCAATACACGTTTTATAAGAGCAGTTTTTCACCGGGCTGTAGCACGATTAGGGTGGAAATCCCCAAAATTGCCCAGCCTATATTTAAGTGAGGAATTTCCCTGTTGGTCTCTGTCGCGATGCGACTTAATCCCCCGCCAACATTCTTCGCACTCTGTCAATTTTTACGAGGATATTTTTTGAGTCCCTCTCCCTTTTACTGTCTGCGACTTTTACTACCCTCGAACCTACTTGCCAATTGCATTTCGGATCAACGCTGCGATCGATGGCCCTTTTTATAGAAATTAAAACAGCTGCGATAACCTTTCACCAAAAATATTGCGGACTAAAACAAATTTTCCTCTTGAAACCCGCAGACTATTAATTATTTGTTTAGCACATTTCAGTACATTTATTACATTCTACGTTTAAATTATTGCCAATTGCATTTCGGATCAACGCTGCGATCGATGGCCCTTTTTATAGAAATTAAAACAGCTGCGATAACCTTTCACCAAAAATATTGCAGACTAAAACAAATTTTCCTTTTGAAACCCGCAAACTATTAATTATTTTCAGTACATTTATTACATTCTACGTTTAAATTATTGCCAATTTTTGTTTATCTGTGATTGTGAGTCAAAGTTTCATCATTTAATGAACGTTGTAATTCAGTGCGAATATATACGTTTCTTTTATTGGTTATAAACAGTTTTTTTACTACAGTTTTAAAAAACTGAAGGTAGTAAAGTAATCATCTCTAAGCGTTTTATCATATGTATGTATGAAATTGCAAATTTTTACGTCCGGGAAGCCAACATTGTCTACCATATTCAGTTGAGCTGTTTCGCATTTGCCACTATTGAAATTGGAAGTGCAATACACGAAATTCTGTATTAAATCACTCTGGAATTCACAAGCGTGCAGACGATTTCGTGCGATTCACTCTGTCGTAAACTTTTTCCCCGATATTTCTGACGGTATTTTATTCGTTTCAATAGTTTATTCCGTTGGAGAAGCTTCGACGATGCTATTTATTTCATGTACTCGGAACCACAGTAACGCAAAAATTAATGAGAAAGAAAAATTTCATTGAAAATTACTATTCTCCGTGAATTTATAAATTTATTTTAGTACCGATATTTATTTATAAATATGCAACGAATAACTTGTACGGTATAGGATTGGTCAACTGCAGAGTGAGCAGAGTTGCCAGATCAAGACCTTGTTCCCCCACTCTAATTTCCCCTTCTACCGCTCTACTCAAAGAGAAGGTACCATTTCCCCTCAAATCGTGCCCCTTCCCCTCATTTGGCGACACTGAGAGTGTGGGATCGTACAGTAGGAACAAAAGAATTAAGAAGACGTGATCAAATGAAATGAATAAATAAGTGAATCACCGAAAAGTGAAAAAATAAAATGGACGAAGAAATTAATGAACGCAAAGTGATAACTTTTGAATCCTTTTATGTTGTAGATGGAGATGGTATGCTCGATTAATGCGAGCAGAATAATGTCTGGGAATTTTCGTGCTTTCGGGAGTGGTAGCTGGAGAAGTTTTATGCAAAAGTTAATGTAATTAGTATAAGAACTGTGTAATTCGATAAACCGGTAACGTGAATGCTCGTGGCCTGCTCTTGTGGTTGGAATAACTGACCTTGTTATGTCGGTAAACACAT
>CM052125.1:11879914-11935155 GCA_028454245.1 Halictus quadricinctus | reverse complement strand
CTGATTCTAAAGAAGGCACTGACTGCCGAATAATTTCCAACCTCGTTATCGATTGCCAACCGTGAGATATACCGACCGCTTTCAGCCGCTCTGCTTGCTTTACTAATCCCCATTTCATGGTAGGATTTAGTACGTGTCCGTGTAAACACGCGACTCCTCCAATGCGTTGGGAATAAACTGTCCTCCAATCGTCGCTTCGTGGTTCAGAAAAGTTAAACGGAGAATTATCGGCGGACCTTCACGACCCCATAAATCAGCATTCTTTCGGCAAAACCGGCGGAAAGAAAATACGAAAAAAAAAATCACGAATACTTTGAATGGGAAATGGTTACGAATGGTGCAACAAGATCTCGTAGCTCGTTACTCATTAGATTTATAGGTCGCCTAATAATTCGGCCGAGCTATAAACTTTCCGAAAGAATGCCGGACGAAAAATCCGCACTACACAAATTATCGAACTCGCTAGGACGGAATACGCGGTTAGGTTATTTTCTGCTTAAAATTCCTGACCAATATGCTTCACTGCTTGCTTTGTTTTATTCATATTTTCATACTTTAGATAAATATATGAAATTACAACACGATTGTAAGAAAATTTCAGATTTTCACTTCCCGCCCAAAAGTTGTTTCGTAGTAATCATTTATTTATAATAAATACGTTCATATTTGTTTCAACAAGAAATTATGAGACGTTATCCTGTCTGATCGAACCTGAATTTTTTAGAGAATGTTTCAACGAATACAGTAAAGTCTTAATCTAAGTCCAATCCTCGAGTCCGTGCTGTGACGTAGATCGTGTAGGACTATTATTTTCTCAAGGACAGCGTGTGTAAACACTGCTCGGCGACCGAGCTTATTAAACCCCCCCCCCCCCCCCCCGCAGGGTGTGCCACTCAGTGGAGGGAGTTAGGCGAACTGACTAAGATCATGTAGTACCGTTCGGCTTAGATCAAGACTTTACTGTACTAAGAAATATATTTCCGCGCAACCTTATACACACGCACAGTTGAGATACGGAATTCGCGTGTCGTTATCTCGAGGCCATAATTCCTAGAGGCTCGGTGGCTTTAATGCGATTTCCAGTGCATGTTGCATTGATCGAAGGGTGCAAGTTCCACAGATGAGGCCCTTTAGTGCCGACCGTAACGTAAAGTGGGGTAAGTTACGGTTTATTCTACGAGGCCATTGTAATTCTTTATTTTTCTTGCCGCGTTACAGCGAATAATACTACGCGGCTCCGTTAATCCGGTAGCTATCATCCAGGCGGTATCTCCGGGAACAGTACACAGGTAGTTTCAGCATTCACGTAACCACTAAACGGAACATAAAGTTCCGACGTTATGGCCGCGGGAGTCGCGTGTGTTTCACGCACCGTAAGAAGACAGGCCCTGGACGTCTTTAATGATTCTGCTGGGAAGGTGTTAAAGCCGTTTACGGCGAATAAAAAGCACAACAGACGCGCGCATTCGCAAACGCGACTCGACTCAGCTTGGCCGCGGCCCGGTGTCTTGAATGGTTCGCTTGTGCTAGCGAACAGGAACCCGGCGAGTGCATGCGACGCGATTATTTCTGTTATTTACTTCCGCTCAAGAACGCATTAACATCAAACGGCATTACACTCCATTTAACAAAGTGTATGCTGCGGGGATTTCATACGACGTGGATAGTTTCTCTATTTCCGGTGGCGTTTCTTCGAGCTTTTCCAAACAAACATGATGGTCCTTTGAGGGATATTGAGTTCTTGGGACATTGTACTTGATGACAGGTTGCTGCATTAAAGAATACACATAGGAGATATACGGTACTGTACAACACGGTTTGTCGATGAATTTATGTAAATAAATTGCATCTTTCCATTACAGTTTTACTTCGTGCATTTCAGCTAATTCAACAACCTGTCGTCTAGCATAACGTTCCCTAAGGGAGAAGTATCATTGTTTGCTTCGTAGATTAACGATCTTACGTTGAAAGAGGATTAATAACTTTTAGGAAGGCTGGAATTGTCGGTGGGATCGCCAGGAGACACAGAAGAGTGTCTCTTCGAGAGACCGAGTCACGGACTCGTCTACGCGTTCCCTAATTTATTCCATCTTATCTCGCGTTCGAGTCCTGATTTTCAATTCGCGCCCCAGGGTCTCCTCCAAGTCCTGGTGTAAAGTGTTTGGCGCGAGTAGACCGACACGCTTCCACCCGCTCGCCGTTGTAGCCGGCTGCTTGAGCACTATCTACATGTAAATCTAATATGCGCTCGTGTATTCTATGAGCCTTCGTCGTAACGACACCTTCTCAAGGCGTTTGGGACGTTCTCCCTTTGGGACAGCATCAAGCGTCGAAGCTAATGGGGTCATTGAAATATTCCGTGAGGTGAGATGTCGACGGTCGCCGAAGAAAAGTTCCTTCCCGCTTAAAAGTGATGGATAAAATTACCCCATGCAAGTTTTACGAATGACTACGGAACGGGACTTGGATGCGAATACGTCCCTTAGCTTTCGTTCGTCACTGAGATACCTTGTGCTCCGCGGAAAAGTCTCTATCGAATTAACTCCTAATTATACACGACACTGCGCGACGCTAACTTTGTGTTTGGATAAACAGCGGGCAATTTTTATCTGCTTCAGTATTTGAGAAATTTAGTTGTGATGAAGATGTGAGCATTTCAATTCGAAGAATTTCTCTTGACATTTAAACTGATCTTCGTGATCAATTTCAATAGAAGACTGTGCCACCGAGTGCAGTAAGATTGATGGATTTAGACACAAATATATCTTAGAAAATTGATAAACAACGGCCCAAATGGATAAAACGCTAAAAACTAAATGCCAAATGGTAAAAACCAAGCAGTTGAAGCTTCCTCAAAGGCAGAGCACTATGTGTTGAGAAAATCACAAACTTTTCATAGCTATCACTGTCTGACAGCGTCTCGGACAAGATGCTCGCAGAAGCAGAATTATGGACGTCTAACATGTTATTCGTGGCTTTTTTCGGGGAATGAAGAGCGACGAGCAGAAGTGCGACCAACAGTGTGCAGCAGGAAAGTGCAAGAATTTTATTTTTAGGGGAAAAGTGTTCGTGTAATCTGGGAATGTAGAAACTGCCGTCCCTATTCTCTTTTATAATTTCGGCTGGTGGCGAATTCTTGTTCTCCTTCGCGAAAAGTCTTCCTCGAATGTCCTCAAGTGGAATTGCAAGTGGTGTGGCTTATGGCGCGGCATTTAGCATGGCAATGGCGACCCTGCACGTGAACTGATGTACGTGTTACAGTAAATGTGTTAATTGAGCAAATGCGTAGACTTGATAGTCAATGTATGCGCATACTAACCTGATAAGCAAATGTGTTCGAGAGTCATGAAATTTAAAGTTCTGAGCTTGAGCTTGAAACTTAAGCGTGCGCCGATTTGGCATCGGTGCGTTGAAACAAGAATGCTTTAAATAAGATAAATATAGAAATAGAAATTGTTTGCAAAGAAATTTCTTTCTTGGTTTAACGTTAACCAGATTAATGTTCTTTATAACAATGTACCGAATAATAATCGTTTAATAATAATTTTTTTCGCTGGTGCTTCGTGAATGTGAACCTGTGAATATGCACCTGTAGAAAGGCGATTCAACAGAATTAAACGTAGTGAAAAATTACAAAATTATAGTTCTGTGGTTAGAATGATCACCTTTTATACCTGGAAGTATTTTAAAAAAATTTTCCATGTTCCTAGAAACGTTTAAATTTATAACATTTTCGCGAAAAAAACGCATCTTCATTTTCCCTCTGTTACATCGCGCGAAAAAATGAATAATGGATTGCGAAAGTAGAGACAGGGCTGCAGTTGTCAAAGGTAAAAATGCTCAATTTCAAATATTTGAGCCGAGCTCAAATATTTTTCGGAGCGCTTTTATTTCATCGGTGAATTAAACACGGTTTCTACTCGAGGTGGACTCGGTAAGATGTCCGACACATTATTTGCGTGGACAATGAATTTCAATATTATTTTAGTACAAACACGTATCAACGGCCAAGAACTTTTTATCTGAACCTTTTGTAAGCTAGATTTAACCGCGTCGCATTGGCGCAGGCAACTGGAATATTCGCATACCGCACGTCCCGGGGAATTTCCCCGGGTGGTATCGAGCTTCTATATCATTTCCATTGCTTCAATTTCGCCTGCTGCTCTTTGTTTTTCAATTTCGATGTTCCCTTCCCTCTCCACCCCCTCCCTCTTCCACCACCCCCCCTCCCCCTCCAGCCCCCCCCCCCCCGTTTTTTTTTTCATCGTCCCGTTTCATCCGCCGGAAAATTCCCCCGCGGCGATTATTTCCTCGCTTTTCCTGAAAGCTCATTCGCGAATCCGCTAGGTTCCGGCAGAAATTTGTTGAATAATCCGTTTAATTTTGCACCACCTTGTTCCAGAATGGATTCAATAAAGTCGGCTTGTTGCTGGATTTCAGAGTATTGGGTCCAGTTCAGTGCTGCATACGTTCGACGTGTATAGGCTATTCCAAATCCGGTTGTCGTTTCTTTTTCTTAAAAGCTGGACCAACGTCACGTATAGACAATTGTACCGATTAAAAAGTACAAGTACCGATTAAAAGGTGTCTTTCAATCTTATAACTAGAGACGAATTAATTCGCCGTTGTACTTTGCTATCACCTTCCACGAACTATTAATTTTCTTCCTTTTCTACCGGAAGCCTATCGATAGGCTTATGAATAACTAGACTGCGGATCCCTATGTAAAATAAAATTGTTGCGCATTAATTGTAAGAGTCCGGAGCTCGGCGGACATTTCTATATTTTATTACTTATTTTAATATGCTGAAAATCGAATGAGGACATTCTTAAATTCTTTTAATCCTCCTTCTTCAAATTTATCATATTTATTTTTGTCATAAGTGCATAAAATCCAGTCTATCAAAGACTGAGCCGTAACCTCAATAATTTCTTGTTAACCCACCGATGCGATGGCTGAGCCTGGGTCTATCTCGACCCAGAATATGAAAATTGTCATTTAATTACTCGGTTACTGGCAATTAAATTACAGGAAGAGCCGTGAATGAAGTTAAATAATGATATTAGAAATTGTTACATTGATTTCAAAAAATTGATCTTTGGTTTCGAAAAGACTATTATTTTGAGATAAAATAAAAACGCGGAGGAGGGTTCTCGCTCGACAAGGCTGTTGAATAAATCACGGCGAAGATCGAGAAGAAGATGGATCGTTTGGCCACAGTCCGGGATCGCCTGATCAAAAAACGATCATCTCTCGAAAATCCGGACAATAATCCTTTATTAACTATACCGGTCCGTCCGTGGCCGCAACTTCTGATCAAATGGAGACTGGTGATCTCACGCTACCAGGTGGGACTGTAATTATTCGTAATTTGACTTGGCTTGATTCGGGTATCCTCGCGACCGGCTAATGACCATGAAATTAGCATAATGTCACGTTGCATGACTGAACGCGCGACGGTTCGATTCGAATCTGTTCAAAGTGTTGGACATAATCCAGCGGGCGAAATTTCGGTTCGGTGGCAGCTGCCTGGACAGGAAGTTGCCGACGAAATGAAGACTGACCACGAACACCTCGTGTGTTTCTGATCTGCGCTTCAAATCCTAATGGCGCGGGAGGGGAATCGTCGTTCCCCTTTCTAGAAAAAGTTGTAACGAGACTGCGGATCTTTATGCAAAATAAAAATTGCGTCGGCGACCCCCTTACCTGTCAAAATCGCTTTAAACGCAAAACTTTTGGACCAGTGAATTCCTCGCATTAAAAAGTGAACAATTTTTGGTCCCAGAAGGTGAAGTTTAACCCAAATTAATCTGCGATCATTAGAAAAATTGTTCACTGCCGTTGCAAGCAACAGTGACCACTCAGGAACTCCTTTCTTCCTGTAATAATTTTACTAGATCGAAAATAATACATTGAATCTCCTCAATTCTTTTAATCTTCTGACTGTTTTAAATTACAGCTGCTCATTTTTGCCATCAGGGCATAAAATTCGCTGTCTAGTGATCATACAAGAACATGAAAATCTACAATAATATTGGTCAACGAAAACATTCAAGAAATTTCGAGAAGAAATTGAAAGTGGGTCCCCGGATACTCAGTGATTGACATAAGAGGAATAGTTATACTGACCCTGCATGAATGGTTGTTCAAACCGGTTCAAACGAAACGAACTTAGCGCTTGCTGTCCAGAATTCGAAATTGTACAAAGGAAGTGCAAGTTGGAGTGCAGTGTTGGGCGTCTAACTGCATTGTCGGGGGAGTAAAATGTGAAGAGAAAAAAAAAAGAGGCGGGCTGGGAAAGGGACAGGAGAGATACAGAGTTTCCTCTTGACCTCTCGATATCAGCGGGAACGTGGGCATATGAAGTTAGCCAACTTGCCCATTTCCTGCTTATCGAGTTTTCCCAACATCCTGTTCCCGGGGCAGCGAAGAAGGTGGGAAGAACTATGAAGGTATCGGTGGATAAAAAAAAGAAAGAGGGGAGAGAGAGAGAGAGAGTAAAAAAGAGGGTATGAAATGAAGACACGAACTGGGGAGCCTGGCTAAGAGCGAAGGAAGGAAAGTCGCTGAGCGAGGAAACGCTTGTCGAGGTTTCCTTCTAATTTCTCGAACTTGATTAAAAGTTGTTCGGCATGAAAATTAAGTTCCGTCCCGGTTAGGTATCCCGTTACCACTTTCTATCTTCTTCGACGGACCAGCCGCGAACAGGGTAGCTGTGAAATCCAGCCGAACAGCAGATTCACCGATGGCGGATTCCGAGCATGTTTCATTCGGTGTCGTTTGGAGATTTGCCGAGTTAAGACTTCGAGATGTAACAGAAATGTATGCTTCACAAATCATGCGAGACAGTAGACTCCCGTGCAATGCGACCAAAAAACTGTTTAACCCCTTGTACTGAAACATTATGATGGGAACAAAATATTGATTAAAAAATATCAAATAAAAATATTGAAAATATTGAACTCCGGATATTTATGCAAAATAAAAACTTTCCAAGTCAAACAAATTATAAATAATGTTGTTCCCGGCGAACGGCCGGGTTAAGTATTCGCTCTTTAATTATACAACACAACGTTCAACGCTATGATCAATATTTTATCGTAGTTAATAGCCAGGCTTATACATATTGAAGTGAATCGTAATTCCCAGGGAAATCTGCAGGATTACCCTTCTTAATCGTTATCTGGCATTTTCGATTAAATTCCAATACCGCGACAAAAAACGCGATCAGTTATGCATTTCAGTTTCAGACGAATTAACCTGGTTTACATTTTCCTGTCACTATTCCTGGCGACAATATGTTATATGACTGCAAAGTTCAACGTGTACTCTAAAACTTTGTTTACAATTACTATGAAATGCTTGATGCAGAAAGAACAGTTTACTAATTCATAGTTCAACGTTGAATGCGACATCATAATCGGGGGTACGTCATCGTGTCAACAACTATGCCTATTCATCGTGGCAACTATGCCCGCGATTATTGGATTTTTCTCATCCTTAACGCATTGAATACCTTCTACAGTTTCTTCCGTTATTTTTGCTTCATGTTAGGATCTATTGATTATTAAAAAAAAAAATATCGGGACCAATTGAACGGGGTTTCGAGAAATAATTTGCAGGCCAAGTGAACGGGTTTTTTTTTGGAAAACCGGATTTTCCAGAAGCTGGTTTTTGTACAAACCCTACAGCACATTGTATAATGGAGCGTGTTCCGTGCCCACAACCGTTAACGGTCGCGTGAAGCCGGAATAGAGCGCGTGTATAATATAATTAACCGGCAAACAATATGAAATCAAATCTATCGGAGCGTTCACTGCGAGGGCGAGGCGTTGGTCGCGTCAAATCGTGGTTGCCCGTTTTACCACCATTTCAATTTTATTAAACGTTTTACGATTCGCCGCGTCTCCATTCACCGGCCGCGTTTTCGATTGTTGAACCTTAGGTTTATTCGTGTTGCTGCTCGTTTCGTATTCAATTATCCGAATGGTAACATTGGTTCGTAACACTTTACCTACCGGAAACCTATTAACATCCATACGGTCCTCAAAAATAATTCTACATCCTCTTGAAATTCTCGCCTATTTTCGTTCTACACGCCTGTATTCGATTGGCTCATAATCATACAAATTAAAAGGGAACACAAATTAAATGTATTTCTTCTATTAATAAATTTAACAAATCAAAAATAATACAATCTACAGTTTTGTATTTACTAATCCTTTTTGTTAGACGTACTTACAATCCACACATAATGTAATATTTCAAACAAATGTATAAATTACAACACTATCATAGAGAAATATAAAATGTAGTCATTCAAATCTGTTTATAATGATCGAAACACAAAACTGCTCTTAAGTTCGACACAAACATATGTGTACCTAGAAAGATTTTTCTTTTCCACACAGATTTTCTTTGGCAAACAGTCTAGAGATGAAAGGAATCTTTTCCACTTTCTTCAAAACACATAATTCGAGGGTGCACTTGTTTGAGTAATTTCAATCCAGAATGGTTCCTTTGCCTCTCACATAAAATTTCCACGATCTCGTTCGAGCTAACTATTTGCCAATTCGTTCAGGTTGCCAGCCGGAGACAGGTTAACACTTTTTTGCTTAATCCCGCAGGTAAAGGGGCAGCACGAAGAAACACACAAACGCATCGCCTAAGTGGAGCGGATGAGACACGTATTCCAATCGTTGTGATACACCATCGCGTTATGACGGCCAGTAAGCGCAAATTGCACTTAGTTTAACTCCATCAGCATGAAAGCTCCATGGAATACGAAATTCGTGTTGCCTAGTACGTGGAAGAGGCAGGTTAGCCGCTCCATTGCTATAGCTGTTATTAATGTCTTCAGGGACACTGTATCTTCAACTTTCTGGCTTTACAAATTTTCAGATTGCAAATGGCTACAACACATTTGAGCGTAATGCCTCGCGATAACATCTCACTGGTTAACCTTCCGTTCAGGTACGGAATATATAAAATATGCATTTCACTCAGCAACAATATAGTCAAAAAATATGTAGAATCGTAATACGACCTTGATTAATATTGACAACCTGAGGCTAGAACCAATATGAATTGGTCTTTTAGCAACAATATACAGGATGTCGCAAAAATGTTCTACTGCCTTGAAAGGGGTGATTCCTGAGGTCATTTGATGTAACTTTTTCCTTTGCGAAATTGTTCTCCGCCGCTTTGTTAAGGAGTTATTAACGAAAAACACAGACCAATCGGAGCGCGGCTACAGCGGACGGATTCCGGCTCAGCCAATGGCAATGTCAAGCTTAGCAGGACCTGTCGCCGTACCGAAGCCCCCCTGCTGTAGTCGCGCTCTGATTGGTCCGTGTTTTTCGTGAATAACTCCTTAACAAAGCTGCGGAGAACATTTTCGCAAAGGAAAAGTGACTTCAAATGACCTCAGGAATCACACTTTTCAAAATAGAACAATATTCTTGGGACACCCTGTATTTAAAAAAATAATAGAATCACGATACGATCATTATTGTTAATGATGCCAACCTGAATGAAAGGCTAGAACCAATATCAACTGGTTGAAAGTGGTAGGAACAGATTTAAAAATATAAACAATTTGAAACCAATCGACTAAGTGAATTTATACTGAAAGTTTTCCTTCGAGTTCAATAAAAATTGTATTCCCATACTATGCTGTTTTAAAAATGTTATTTCCATTATTTGATGCCAAAACATAGTACGAACGAACTATATAAAATAATCGATCGCCGCTATTCACCTCATATTGGTAAACTGTCGGCAATATAGAGGGTGACATTGACTGTTGCGTCACATCCGGAGGATTATGACATCAGGAGGTTTATGAGTTTGCAGCCAGAACGCTAGAAGAGCACGTGTTTGCTAAAACGCCAGCTAATAAATTAACTTCTAGGGTCCTAACTCCAATATTAATTCGGCGGCAGCTGAAATTACCCACCGTCTCGGAAATGGCGGGCTTTACTCGTTCACGGGATAAAGTTATGAACAAATTTTTGAAGAAAATTTGCAACGTATTAACCCTCTGGGTCTTAGCAACCTTTGCCGAGTTTCGTCCTGTATCTGATTAAGCATGTATGAAGGATCGTATCTTTGTAACAATTTTATTTTACGGATTATATTATACAGGCCTCCGTGGTCAGGAAATACCATTCACTTAATAACATAATCAAGAAAGTGACAAACTTGATTGTTCGAACAAGACAAGGACGATCGCCGTCATGTTCACGATATCGGATACGTGCATTTCATTCTTAAAATCGCAAAGAAATGTATGGAAACGATGAAGACGGTAGACATTGCCGCAAAAATATTCTGAGTAGAATGTGTTAAAAGTCACTGGGCAGAATAAGCCTAAGTTTACGACGAGCTTCTCGAAAAAATTCGCAGCGGCTGCGAGGCGCTCGGGTCCGCAGGTCGCAGGTGGAAGGCCGACATCGGCTTTAATGCTATTCTACCAGCAATTTTACGGTTCAAGCATTTCGAAAGGCCGCGAGTAAGAACGGAGCGTGTGTGGGGGATTAGGGAAGATGCGAGTGAAAAAAATGGAAATCCACTCGGAGTCCTTTTGCCCTACGCTCTCCGCGGAGTGTTGTAAACTCCGATGAAAGAGCCCTTTGAAGTTGTCTCCAATCGGAAACCGGCAGGCTTCGAATGTTCATCCCGTAATTACGAGTGGCCTGAGGCAGAAAATTGACATCCATTCGCGTCGCGTGTACTCTGTCGCGTAAAAATATTCCTCAAGATCAAAACCAGTCGACTCCCGATGCGCCAGAAATTCGGATGAAATATTTGATTCGTCCGGAACGCGCGGGGGGGGGGGGGGGGGGGGGGAAGCCGAGCTAATACAAACACGCCCTTTGTCGGCGTGCTCGATTCCAATCGCGCCCGGCTCGATTCGTCCGCTTAATTGATCGGGGTAATCGTTGCAAAAACATTTTTACGGCTCGGACTATATTTTCGGAAGCTTTCTTGCGTGTCGCGTGCTCGGTGACGTTTACACGGTGAGCACGGTTAAATCAGCTGTCAAAAATCAATGAGTAACGAGACCGAATACATCACGGCCGCAGAATATTAAGCGTGACGCGTGTCAGCGGCGAATATTCGATAAAAATTTTTTAATATTCTAATGGATATGAATTATTGTGCGTTAACCCTTTGCGGACAACCTCGGTCGATTATTCTTTGAAATATTTATTTTTTCCCATCAACGCTTCAAACAGTTGACGTTCCTACGATCATATATAAAAAAAAAGGATTTTTTTAATTCTTTTGCAACCTAGAACAAAATTCCTGCGGAACGAATTGAATCGCGAAATGACGGTCTAATACCCGCTGTTCTGGGAGCATTTTAAAACTTCATCCTCGCCGTCGTAATGGTAATTCTATTTGACACAGGAAATACCTTTGGAAGATGCCTTGGGGTTGTGTGGGCAGAGAGTGGGTAAGGAGAGATAGAAAGAGAGAGAGAGAGAGACGAAAGCATTGCGCTTGTTCCCAAACGACGGGTTCTATTCTAACCACGTTGGTTATCTTATTATCTCCGCTCTCTTCCACTGATTCTGAATTGTACACGTAGCTCTGGAATCGCATTTTCATCCGTGAGTACTTCATCCCACGAGACATCCGCCGCCAAACAATGGACGGACCATCTGAGTACCATTATTCGGGCCTGTTCCCCCGGTCGCGTCGCGACGTCACGAACAATTTAATGAAATTATTCGGTGGGATGACGTGAAAATCCCCGTCAAAAATTGTCCATTCAAGGATCCCGGGTGGCCGTGGCTGTAAAATGATCCTCGGCGAAAAGGGCCGCGGACCAGAGGCGCACAGTCGAGTTTCCGACTAACTAAGGAACAACGGGAGCCCGAGACCATCTCAAATTGAAATCGACGGAAACCGGAGCCGGCTCGTTTCTGGACTCATTGAAATTTAACGGCTCGGGCCACGGTGGCCGAGAGCCTCCGAGGGCTCTCACGTCGGAATAAGAAATCGGCGTATTTCGGAGGTGCTCCCGCGACAATTTCGCGTCTGTTTCCGCGAGAACGTAACGGCGGCCGTGAATCGTCGACGTTCGCTCTCTGTGTCCAGAGACATACCCCGGCCGGGGTCTTTAGGGAAGGACCTTCGACAATTTGCATTTAATCGCAATCCACGAGCAACGTACACGCTGGCGTGTGTACCGAGCAGATACGAATTCATAGTTTACACCGAACGGCCTCTGGTTCATATACGCAAACTAATTGTACCGGCGGTAAATTACAGCGCTTGTACGCCAGCAACGGCAGCTGCAGTGCCGCATGTGCGCCTTGCAGTACAAGCCTCGTTTCATGGTGCACGCATACACACACACGCACACCGATATCTCTCTGCTTTTCTCTCTCTCTCTTTTCTTGCACTTTGCGAAAGGGTAGAGAGAGAAAGAGAGAGAGGAAATATGGCGGTGAAAGATGCTGAAGAATAATCGGGAAAGAGGAGGAAGAGGGACGAGACAAGTGGAATGGAGTTGTGAGGTGCTGTGCATTTAACCTTTACATTGACCAACCGGATAAGTAATTTTGAAACTTCAGTTAAGACTCGTTGCGTGAAGCTTTATCTTGAAACTGTAAATTGAGATAATACGTGCGTAAATATAGCGCAACTCTTTCCGAGATTTCCGAACTCTCGTAGAATAATTCCGGAAAATGATATACGTCACATGAGAAAGCGTGGACTGTGGATTTCATGTATTTCTGATAAAAATGATCGAATAGCACTGTGAAGAGGTTAGAAGGATCGAATGACGTTGTTCTCGACTAATTACAATTATTCAAAGAGGAAATGTACTTTCCTGCAACTTCCGTTTCATACAATTGGTTTGAACAATTATTATTTGTATAATAAATCTTTAAATCATCCTACTATAAAATCGAAAAAACGAAATTTTAAACTGCATTATTATTCAAACGATGTGTCAACCCCTCATTGTCCAGGGTGTGATTTTATACAGTATGAACAAAATAATTATTAATCAGATAAAGAAAACAATTTTGAAGACTGGAAGATCGGAATGTGAATTAAAACTTGTTGGAGTCCCAGAGTCGAAGCTCCGGGTTTTCCGAACAAAGAGGATTAATAAAAAGAAGCTACTCGACCAGGTTAATTAGGCTGACGAAGGATGTAACACGGGAGTAACGTTGACAAATACACCGGCGGATCTCACAGTGTGGTTCCTGGAAGCGGTAACAGGATTAGCTCGGTAACTTGGTAATATGGCCGCGATACCCGCGCCGAGAGTCGAGAAATTAAGAAATTAAGACCTTAAAAGTATTACCGTAGCGGAGGGCGGTTAGTACATGGTGTTCGGTCGAGGAGAAGAGCGTTCTGCCTGGAATGGAAAAAAATTCTGATTAAAACTTAATCTAATCTGGCTCGACTTCTTCTCCTCATTATTCCGAAATTTTTGTACATCCCCCTGTTTTCGTCTCGTTTTCACATTTTCGTCCCGTCACGTGCGCTGCGTTGAAACGCATTAGCTTCTGGACGAATTTGCATCTTTATCAAAGTAGTCAAGAAATCAGAACCTAAATTTCATTGTTCTTACTATTTGCTTCAGCGAACAAAAATTCAAGCTGATTATAATTCTATTACATTTCATCGAACGTTAATCTTCCTGTTTTTATAAAGGTTCGTTGAAAATTTCAATCTATTTCCAGCCAATATTAATTTTTAAATTATTACAATTATTACAATTTTTAAGAAGTGTTGCTATGTAAAGTAAAATAAATTCCACAGCTTCTTTTATGCTGTACATTTATGTGAAAATAAAATTATAATAACTGTAATTTTCACAAACAGCTACAATATTAAAATTACAAATAACCAATGCAAAATATACAATTCTGTGTACTGTGTCAGAGCAAGATAGAATTTTAGATTAAACGAAACATCCAAATAAGCACTGTAACCACTTAAAGCATTAATAAAAATACTGTGACCATCGGAAGGAAATAAAGAATGAAAAGCAATTATTTCTATCACTTTCTGAAATTCGTTACCAGCCCAACCGCGGAAAAAAAACGTCACTGCAAATACACTGCGGTGGCGATAAAAAGCGTTGCAAAATAGTGGCGCAATAGTTCAATAAAAATACTTGAATGTCCCGGGATTTATTAAAGTATCGATGCACGGTTTAAAATAAATTCGGAGATTACGGGTGGGCTTATTTCAACTATTGACAGTCGGCGGAAAATGTATGTAAGGTATAACTAAACGTAGAGCGTTGGTGTGGGTCAAAGTTTGTTCACAATTAGACGGTAACGTAACCGTGTAACGTGAAAGCTGAATCATAAATTATTAATTTTCTATTGACACGAGCGCCCGGCCGCTATGTGCAAATAGTAACATGAATTATCGGTCGAATATTGTATCGTGCTCTCGTTATCGGCCAACGTGGACTGTCGTTTACGATAATTGAAGTTATTTTCCCTGCACGAACGAATGTTGCATTCGGTTGCTCCAGCCAGTTACTGCCGGCCAAATCTATCGCGTTTTTTTTTTTAACGAAAATGATGAAAGAGAAATATATGCTAATGTTGCTGTTCGTGCGGTGAAGGTTTGTTTGTCGATCAATATTGTACAGCCACAGTTTTCTCGGAATAGTAGGCATAATAGGAAAATAAACAGAAAATAACAATAGTGCAAGGTAGTCACTCATAATTCTTGCTTTATTATTTAATTATATTGCGTGATTTAAACAAATTCATTGTGTTCTGTTATATTTATTTTTGAGTGTATCAATATTCCAAAGATACTACAACTCGAGATTAAATGAAAATTGATTTTCTTATGTGAAGATTTGAAATGTTTACAATTATATAAAAATGGTAAAGAATTTTGTTCAATTAGGAGACAATTATATTTTTTTTTCGATCCTACTCGAAAATATCTCTATTTTTAAAACGCCCTGTAATTAAAATAGTACAATTTGAACACAGTATATGTTTCTGTGGCTTAAAATCTAACAAATAATTACACGTAATTACTGTTAATCGACCGAATGATGAGAATGCAAATCTAGTAACGTAACTGGATAAAAATGCGCCGGGAGCGACTGGCGAATCACTTTCTTCATTCTTTAGCATCGATCATGTTACAGGGCCCGTGATGAAAAGTGTTGAAATATTGATTATTCGAACGACAGCCATGAGATATTTGTCCTATTCGATAGGAAATGGTAGCAGAAGAAGAAGGAAATTCTTCGCGTGGCGCCCGATGAGAAAATCTTTCTCTGTTCGGTGCCATCCCTCACACCGTGAAATTCATTATTCCACAGTTGCGTGCTTGCCAAAAGGAAATCCTTGCCGCTAGGCCATCTCTCCTAGCCAAGGCTTCTGGCCAGCTGATACAATATATCAACTAGACTCAGCGATAATTCAGCAGAGTAATTTTTCACGTCAAAAAAAAAAAGTGGAAGAGAAGAATCTCCCTTATGCACTAATCGAAAGAGACGAGACTGAAGAGAGAAACTCGCCTGGTCTGCGTGTATTATTGGTGCTATACCGTTAAATTTTATACTAATTGATTCCCCGAATACTATACATATTTTTAGATTGCGGATATTCATTCATTTATAACATTTTCGAACATCTAAAATTATCTGTCAACTTTATTATTATTATTATTTTTATTATTTTCTTATCCGTCAAAAACGCTAAAAATCCCACATATTTGCGCACGCATAACTTTTGAACTAGTGATCTCCTAGGATTGAAACTTGAATTTTCGGAATTTTCTCGCCGAAATCTGCAGGATTACACAAGAAAAAGTAAAACATTTCTGGTTTCCTGAGGTAAAGTTTGACCCAGCGATGATAAAAGAGTCTTTAGAACATTCTTATTAACCCTCTGATGGCAGGAAATTTGTCCATCTTGACCCATTGGTCAAAAATATGTAAAGGAAAAATTGATATAGGTGGATTTCGACGAATCTAGTAATGGCTGCTATGGAAATGATCAAAAACTATGGGCAAAATTAGTCATGATCCAGCATCGCGGTTATTGACTGTTCATGTTTGCCTCTTGTTAGCCGCGCGCCGTCTCTGTTGTCCTAATTATTGTATCCTCGCTAATCCTTGACGGGGATACCGAAACTAATCGTACTAGACAAGAGATAAGATAATGGTATCTGAGTTACAATGTAATCGAAGTGTATCGGATTACGAGGAAACGCAGCCTGTTCTAAGCGACGTTTAATGACTTGCTCAGGTACGCGACAATAATCCTAAAAAGAATCTTCTGTGTGGTCAACTTAACATTAACAACAGAACGACACGTTTCTCAAGAAGACTATGCCACTTGATAGAAGACAGACAGAGATCTGTATCTTCCATTTCGCAGTCGTCGGAAATAATTCTCAATGTATTTCTTAGCAGCTGTACAAGTCGAACTGAGATGTCGATATAGACGTGATCTGGGGAGTCGTTGATTATGATAGAAGGTCAGGGGTGTGTAATTATTCACAGCTGGCTGAACTGCTCATCGGATCAATTGATAAGAAAAGCCAACGAGATTACCTTCAATGAACGAGACGTGAAAGACGCGAGACAATGAGCGCCTGCATAATAATAATGCCCAATCATCGAACCAAAACTTTTTACAATTTTCATTAAATCTTGCCCAGCCTTTGCTGCTAGAATGACAATAAGTCGATCAGAGAAATTGCTTTAAATTGCTGACCAAATTATTACGTATATAATTACATATGCATGCATTTACGTAAATTATACAACCTTAGTCGATCCCTTGACATACGTATTGATAGAAATTGCCTCAAATGAAAGTACTTTCAGTCGAGAAATCCACGAATAATTTCATATATTTTTAGCTGCACAACTCACGTATAATGATTGATAAAAATTTGCTTAATTAGCAGGAAGAAAAGAGAAAGATCTCAATAAAGACCGTTGACGCAAGACAAGAAATTTAATTTCAGCAAATTGCGTATAAAATTGCACGCGATAAGTCTCTTCTTTCACCGGTTGAATAGCGTGATACGCGAATTAAACGTCTGCGTATCGATTTCTGATTCCCCTCATTTATCTGATCGAAACGACGCGACGCGCGACGGCTCGTTCGTTCACGCAAATCGTTGACGAGTCGGCGGCGTGATTGTTCATAAATTTCTTTTCTGTTCGACTCGATCGCGGGCAGCCTTAAAAAAAAAAACTCATTTAAACGGAGACCCATTCGTATATCATCGCACCGGCGCGAAAGCGGGAAGGCTGTTCCGCTGATTTGAAAGAAAAAGAGATCGTAGGAAATTGCGCTACGGGAAACACGTTACACGTTTCGGGAGATGTATTTCCCATTCTCGTCCGGCGGAGTCTGCTGTTCATTACTAACAAATCATCCAGGAAAGAAATTTTATTGCCGCGCCGGCTGTGTGTATCTGACCCATCCTCGACTAGTTTTCGTCTTTTTCGCGACCATGCTGCCCATCGATCTTTTTTTCCGTGACGCGCGAAATTGTCGGTCGATTTTTCTTACAAATGCTTTCTCCAGACAATTTGCCCGTGGATGCGAATAATTAAATTTGCAGTTCTATTTTGCTCCCGAACATAATTTCTGTTCCTTGAACGTGCAAATTAATTTAATATCGCCTGTTTATTTGCGTACATTATAATCGAGTTATTGCCAAAGGAAGCCACTTAATTAAATCAATATCTACTTACGCGTGTGCGTTGGAGTTATACGCGTTTTTAAAAAAGAACTCTTGATAATAAGCCGCGTGGAAATTATAATATTAATTGAAATAAAATTGTACAAACTGTTCTATTGCTATTAATGTGAATATTAGCATGCATACAAATCAGTGTGAACATTTTTATTTTTCATACAGTTCTAATTATGAGTTTGATATCATACAATTTTTATATATTCTTTAGAGGAAAAAATAGGCACAGGCGTCGTCTCCGAAGGATTAAATAGCTACAGTGGCTGCATGAAGTTGAATGGAGAGGACTGATTTCGAAACGTAATATTTTCGAATCTGGTAGATTAGAGGATCTCGCTCTTTTTGTAGCGAGTGGATAAAAGGCGGTTAGGGCTGCAAAGCGACACCTTGGTGCAACCGATTCCCGGACAACTTTCTGGCGTAAAAGTTGGGATCGGCTCGGGATGCAGCTCGGGACGCAGCTCGGGCTTGTTCTTTTCTTTTCGGAATTATCCTGCCGCGATCCCCACAGTTGCGGGTATTGGCTGCGCTGCGGATGACCCCGAGTCGCCTTCCCGTCGAATCCCGGCTCTGTTAAACCACCGCGGCGCATTCTTAGCCTCTATACTCTATATGATCACGGGGATTTCCCATCGATCCTGCGAGCCAAAGGCCTCTAGGTCCGAGCCAAGTGGGACGAGGATTTTCCTCGGCGCGATTAAATCCGCCGACCGTACCCCACGCACACGCTATCGCATACTCCAGCTACACGGACCGACCGATGTGCTCTAATGGCACCGACCGAGATGCACGGTGGATGACAAAAATAAGAGACCACTGTTTATCTCTCACGGCTTTACTCTGGAGAACGAAAAGAAATTAATTCGAAATTTTGTCTAACTCAAACCAATTACTTCGAAAAATTGAAGGAACACCGAAATTTTAAGAATCTGTCGATCTTTGAGCTCATGTAACTGCGTGAAAGAAAATGGTAAAAATGGTAAAACGTTTTTATATATTTGACGAAATACTCTAAATTATAGTAAATATTAATAAATACACTAAGCGGGACACTTTCCTTGAAAAGATTACATCGAGATCAGTAGGAAAAAAATTGTTTCCACTTTGAAGAATCGTTTGAATCTGCACAATTTTAATTAAATGGAAGCTGCTTTAATGGCTCAGTTTATTTTGTTCTCACTTTAGTTTGAAGGGCGTTGAGGTCTCTTTAAAAAAGCACCAAGCGCCAGTATTTCTTGAAAATGAACATAAACAGATTTTGTAAAATTTTGTTACACGAATTTAACGATCCGTTAATTGCGTGTACTAGTGTATGTATATCAGTTTACAACACAATTGCAGCGATAGAATATTTTGTAGTGCTTAGCAACAGAAAATGGATGGGAATGTTTACAGTAAATGTGTCAGAGTGTTGAACAATAGCTCAATGTATAATATTTATATTCGCTAAACCCTTGTAAAGAAGCCAAAAATCTGTATTTATTTTTCGGGTACTGTAAACCTAGAGGGTATTATTTGATAAACAAACGCCACTTTGTTTGTTAATGTTGGAAGGTAAAAGCATACCGCTGTTCGTAGACAGTACCAGCTTTCGATTAGCGAAGAATTCTGCTGTACCAACTGCGTCAGAACCACCGTTTTCGCACCCCATCCGTGATGTTTCAACCCTTCCATAATTTGAAATTATATTACTCCATTAATCGATATTACAACCAGCTTTATATCAACATCAACCTAATCCTACAGTCCCTTTGATCTCTACAAAAATTTTGTTATGTAGAAAACAAATTCCTGAAAATTCCAAATGTTCCTGTCTGTATCTTGAAATCCATTACTATTTTCCCTTATTTTTCATTCAAATATAAAAATGTCAATAATGTTCCTAGAACATTATTTGTGTGATACGAATATAATAGTCATCAAGACACAATTCCTCGTTTATACTAAACCTGAAATATTCCCTTTATGTTTGACAGGTAACAAATATTGAGTACTCACTATTTAATACTTGAAATACGATCATCATAAATAATACATTAATTTGGATCTCGAAACTTAATTGAAACTCTATGAAATCTGACTCTATCGCGTTGAATATTCCTGCTTAAATCCTGTTTAATCATTCATTAGAGGATATTACTTATTAGAAGATTTATTACTTGTTAGAAGTATGGAATGGAGATATTGCTGTTTTATTTACTGGGAAGATATGCGAAACATTGCACGGTTCTACATAGTATACTAAACGTTGCATGGGAACATAATAAATCCTTCATTCTTCGGAGGTCCTAACCGGTTCACTCGTCGAATCGAAAGTCGAAGAGTTCTTAGAATTCCGAACGCGTTTCTTTCCTCACCAGTACTCAACTTCCAACGTATTCTGAATCTAAAGCATTCTTTTCTTCACCTGCGAAGCAGAATGGGACTGCAGGCGAACACTACAGCAGATGAGAAATACGTTCACATGCTCGGGAAGATATTACAAAAATATAAATTACAATACCCTAACTTGTTCGAGAAGGAATTCTCTCGAACATCAAATTTCACCAGAACTTAAAAAAAATTGTCATTCCTTATTTACCGTGATGGTATCACAATATGTCACATTATTATACAAATATTTTCTGCAAACCGATTCTCTATTGTAGGCACCAATTTTTAAATTGTGTGGAGCATATTGTATGGTAATACTACTTGGCGCGTCTGTCTAGTGTTGTCTATTTCTACTTATCATGCTCGGACAAAATAGTAAACTCATTAGAAAGTGTTTGTCGTCGTGAAATAGTGGTCTTCTGGAGTTTGAAGTGACTTAAATAGTCTTATAAATTGTGAAATCAATTAAAACTACGTTCATCTTTGTCTTCCCTCTAAATCTTTGGGAACCAGTGATTTTATCGCAAAACTATTATTTTATTTCGTTCTAGACATTGCTCGAGTTCGAAACTAACTTACTTTGGGTTCCTTTTTTGTAGAACTCTCTTGCAGTGTCTCCTGCAGATATTTTAAGTCTGCGCTACGGTACATTATTGATCTTTCTTTACTTTTGTTTCTTGTTAGTATACTGTAGAGTAGTATATTTGACAATGATACTAGCAAAGTTTGAGTTTTGAATTGATATCAGTAGCTTTCTGTGATCCTACAGCCACGGTAACATTATTCAACATTATATGAAACAATTATCTAATTTTCACGTTTCACTGAACAATCAAATAATGAATACTATCAAAGAATAAAACTGATTAATACTTGGTATTAGTGTATGTATTAAATATTCTATATTTTAAAAAACGTACTATTTCTTATAAAGTCTGCACATGTATTAAATAATACTTAAATTTCATTAAATAGTAAAAATAAATCATTTTCAGTATTTGTTCTTAAATATTTTACATGAAAAAAAACATATTATTCTCAAGACTGGAACTGTCAAGTAATAAAAATAATTTGCCTTTATCAAAAATTTGTTTCTATAAAAATTGCAAAATTCGATGATTTTTTACGAAAGAATCTTTATGATTTCAAGGAATGTAGAGAAATTGAAATGATGATTTCAAGAAATGAATTATAATGATTGTTTTAATCATGAAATCCATTTAAAATAATTAATAAATCACTGTTTGTCGCGGTAATTGAAAATCGATGTCAATTAGAGGAACCGGCGCGCGGGTCGAAATTCGCGGATGTCTTTCTCGATTCGAATGCTTCAAGGCAGGAGAGCCATCGAAGGGACGGGGTTGTGCTGCCCTTGGTATCTTGACAATACTGCTCGGAACCGCTTTCTATTCATTAAACGCTCACGACAGCTCATTTAATCTAGTTAGCCACGACGAAGGTCGTAACTCAAGCGGCGAAGAGTCGTCGTTGTTCTCGTCGTTCCAGGCGTGTCCGCCCATAAGAAAACTTCCCCTTCTTTCTCGCACTTCGCCCGATTCAGATTGTAATCCCTTTTTATAATTAGTCGCTCCATTACCATAGTTACGATCGAGAGTGATTATCAACCTGCTTTGGCCGCCCTCGTCTTGCTATAACAGATCTGCCGTGTAATTTCATGGAAATTTATCTGATGGAAAGCGAGGAGGAACGGAGCTTTCGAGGACCGGCGGGAAACTGTGCCAGTGACTAAAGATTGAGATGAAGCATTGGTCTTTGCAGCGGAGAACGTTTCATGAGACGATTAAGTGTTTTCAAAATGTTCGGGAATTTTCAGAACGCAGGTCAAAAATGAATACGTAACGCGTAAACTTGTCAAAACTTCAGGACAACTGAAAGATATTATATTCTCATTAATCCAATACCGTTCGAAGAAATGAATTTCTGTTCGATATCTGTTTTTGCAACTGGTGCAGACAGTTTCTATTTCGCACGAAGACCCGCAATATAAGCACGAGATTTTCGGTCTTCGACAACTAGAAACTTAGATAATTTCTTTTATAAGGAAAACATTTCCTTTTAATGATAATTGTCTTTTTTGTGTTTCCATAATGCACATAAAGTGACACGAACAACAGCGACGGTATCTAGAACTTGAAGAATCAGAGTCTGGGCTAGGTGACTAGTTAGAGAATTAAGAACCGGATTCGTTTATTCCACGTTGCACACATATTTACACGAAATAAGGGCATCTAGTTAATATTGAAAGCTAACAGAAAAGCCACTCTGCAGCTCCAACTGTTGAAGCAAAAATCACACGAGCCTGAAAAAGTCCAGCCCTGAAATTCTTCGGATTGTGTACGGGGCACACAACGGTGTTCGCGGGTTTTCCCGCGTTCATGCACACCCCCATCGCTCGAACCGGTTCGGAACCGCACGTAAACCCTCGGACTCGGCTGGCTGCCACGGCTACGAGGGAAACTACCCCTTGGCACGCGAGAATAGCGAACCGACCATTACGTTCTACCTAACCATCTCGCGCCACCTCCTACCAGGTCCTCATCAACCTCGGTTTATGCCACCTCGACCTCTAATACTAAAAGCGGCCGGCCCTGCTCCAAGCCCTGCGGAGGGCACGTGAATGAAGGGCTAGGTTTTAGAAGGGAGAGAGAGAGGTAGAGGTTTCGGCTGGCTTAGGGTTGGTTAGAGTCACGTAGCACCCCCCCCCCCCCCCCACACACACACACACACGGCACGGCGGCGCAAAGAATAGCTAATTGTTTGTAATTAATATATTACACGGCAAGTTGTAAGTCTCGAGTGCTGGCGCATTACACGATAGCCATCGCTTATTTACGGCCCACCCTGGTCGGCCTCGTACGTCCTGCAATCGACTGCACCGACGAATACTACGCCGCGGCACGCTCCCCTTGCATATATGCACCGGCCTCGAGTGTTCCTGAAGAGTCGAGTCATGAGATGAGGGCGAACTTTTTGCGCCCCCGTGCCGCTGCAATTGAAATGATCGTTTAGAAGCTCGTTTATCAGCTCGAACTTTTTGTTTATGCGAGCCGATCGACGAGCTGCGCGGTCGGAGAACCCAACGAGTTGTAGTCTAATTGCGCGCTGGGTATTCGCAATTATGTTCTTGAATTCCCGTTAGGCAAAGATTGATCGTGACATTCTTCTTTTGGGATTCATTTGGCAGTATCAGGTACACTTGTGATTCTTTCTATATTTTTTTCTGTTTTCGTTTAGGTTTCGTACTGCATCCAGTTAGGTAGGTTATCAGTAGACTGTGTATCTCGATGCAAAAGTTGTCTGCATCAATTACAAGAAGGGAGACGTACATCAAAATTCCTGATAATTTCAATAGGTTGTTAGCAATGTGCCAGTAACACCAAATTCGTCTATTTCTTCTATTTTTGTATTTTACTTATCAATTTCTGCATACAATCCGCAGTCTAGTTATCAGCAACGCGATTGGTTCACCTCAGGGCTGAATTTCACAATTGGCCCTTCAAGCTTGGCCCTTATATATTGGATTTATTGGCCCTTGGCTTTTGGTACCTGTCATACGTCTCGACGTATTGAATGCGAATACAATTTTCGTCTCTGACGGGAATCACGAGTTCCCCAGATACAGGTGATTTCTCTATATATGTCGCCAAGGCGTGGACGATAAACGTCGCGGAATTATCCTCACTACCGCGGTGTATACCTCGCGAAGAGCTCGAGAGGGCACGGACACAGAGGAGTGTATTTCATATATCGAGAATTCACTGTATTCGTATATGATAGACAGAATTAAGTGTGCTAGCAGGTAAGTGTTTTGTAAAAGTGTTTTCGTAGCGTTCTCGAATATCGCAATTCGTGTGCCTAATTTCGCGAGATCGTGAATCCCGTTTGCGACGATACCGAGCAGCAGCGACGAAGTTGGTGTTAACAACGTCTGGTTCAAACGAATTGTACGATTGGTTGAGTGAACACGTCGTTTATGCGTAAAACTTACCAACATACTCTCACAAGTTCGCGTTTGATCGTGGTTTCGGGTTTACCATTTCGTGACATTCGTGTCCGTAACATTTCCTATCAATTTGAGTTGCGTTCAAGTCTATTGCCGACTGTGTTTCGTCATGTCTGACTGGTGGTTTGCAGATGTGTCCGGAAGTTTCTCGATGACGTGCGTCTTGTAAACGGTTCGGCCGGTTGCACCAGCCGATCGTCTATTGTAACTTCCAAAAAGAAAAGTTATATTCAGCACATTAAAACGAATAGAGAGACGTAGAACAGGTGCCGAGAGCTCGGGATGGAAACAATCCGAAAGTATTATCCAGCATCCCATAAACACTTCACTTCCCAGATCTCAGTGACAGCGAAAGCGACGTTCTGAACGATCTGCGAGTTATCCGAAGTCGCCGGGTCGCGAGAATATCACCGTGTACGCGATCCCCTCGCAGCTCCCATGACTGGTTTCCTCCTCTCGCTCCTCCTTTCCCGTCGGCGGGGATCGTTTCTCTTGGCCCCTTCAATTCGTAATTGTACACCTAATTGCTTGGAGGTCTTTTTCCACGGTAATTGCTCGTTGTAACCTTAGGACGGTCGTTGAGGCAATTTCCACGGGGGTCGCGAGCCGACTGGATGCGTGTCGAGATTTGAAAGGAAGTTTCGTGGTGGAGTGGCTGCTCGGTCGCGTTAACGACTCGTGGTTCGCGGTCCCATCGTAATCTCGAGACGCCGAAAGCAATTCGCTCGTTGCCAGACGATAATTTAATTAATGCGACGGCAGCGACGACGACGTCGACGACGTCGGCAGACCGCGGAACACCCGAAAAGAAATATTCCTCGAGAACGAGATAGAGAGAGAGAGAGAGAGAGAGAGGGAGAGAGAGAGATAGGAGGAGGGTGAGAGAAGTGAAAGAGGAAAGGGACGCCGACATCGAACGAAAGACGCGGCCGAGAGAGCGTTGTCAACGCTCATTTCGCCTCGGCTTCTTTTAAATTCTGCATTCGATCCCGGAACGGCCTGACCCAATCATGCAAATTAGACGTTATCTTATTAGTTTTCTTTATCTCCCATCCGTAACAGCTTGCACATTTTACTCTTCCAATTTCGCCTCCGCTAGGAGAACCGGTCCCGGAGGTCGATAAACTATACTTGTTTTTATTTTCCTTTTTACTTCCTCTCCTCCGCCTTTCTCTCGCGCAAGCAGCGGTTCAACGGCGTCACCTTATTGCTAGTTTAACCAGCTCGGAAGAGCTTCGGCTTTACGTAGAAATGGATGCGCCGTGGCCAACCTATTGCGTGCGTATGTATACGTCCTGGATGTCTCCTATGTATGTGTATACAGGTCGGGATGCGTGCACGTGTGTATACGCGAATGTATATATGTGTGTGTGTGTAAGTCGCGAGCGCCGCTGGGGTACCAATATCCAGCGCCCGCACGCGCATGGGTATGCATGAAGTGTTAAAAGCCGAGTTCGAGATTTAAGGGGAACTCGTAAAAGTAAAATATGTTGAGTTAACACGGTCGCGAAGTTTACTTCGCCGGCGGAATTTGTGAGTTTTTGTTCGACGAAACTCGTCCTTTCGTTCGACTTCGTTTTATCTTCGCCGCGGGCGGGGCCGGGTAAAGGCGAGAGAACGGTTAACGAAGAAGAATGCTGGAAGTGTGGAAAGCAGCATAAGATGCTGGAGTTACCGTTCGCTGGGTAATGAGCAGACTACGGATTTTATGCATTTTCGACAAAAATGGGTAGGTGAAACACGAAACAGTGAAAATCTCAGATAATTTTAAGGGCACGGTCCAGAGTGCCTAAAGGGACTCTGTTAATTTAAATCGAACGGAAAGTAAACTGTTCCGTTACGGTATTGAAGCATAAAAAGTAACGAGAAGTGAATTGATTACATTACGCTTCTCAAATACTGCGTTTACCGAACCTCTCATTTTTGGCACACCATGTACGCATATTTTCTCCCGAACGTTAATTAGCTCGCAGACAGTAGACATTTCTCCTCTAACGTTTCAGTCGACTGATGGGGAAACAAAAGAAACATTAGCACGAAAAGAAGGTGGAAATCACGCCAAAATAAGTCGTTCTAAACGAAAAAAAAATGGTTACCCAGCTCGTTAGGAATTCAGTTTTCGTTAATTATGCTGCTGTCTGTCCACGAGGGTTCTCTCCGGTTTGACGCATTGATTATACCGCAACTTTTGGGGATTTTGCAGCAGACAGCTACTGAGAATTCTAATTCCAAACTTGACAGGCTCCTTAACTGATATTTACTCAAGTTTTTGAAAGTGACAATTAGACCGCGGATCTCGATGCGAAATAAAAATTGTTCGCATTGATTGTAGAAAACAGCAGTTACGTAAAAAACAAAATATTTCTTCGCTATAAGTATACACCTATCGCATGTATGGATATTGCATTTAGACTTGGAAAACAAACATGTGAAACCGCTGCGAAAGAAAATGTTCACTTTTTGTTGGACAATTCGTTAATGTTCCGCGTTGGAAACTTCAAGTTTTGTAAATAACGATTCAGTGTTGTTACTTGGTAACAAGACGTGCAATGAATATATCTGACAAGTTTCAGGTTCTTTGGTTGACCGGTTTCCAAGATGTTACGTTCGCCAGTGGAAGAAAGGTTGTTCCCGGAAAAAACGCACTTCAAGTTTCAACTGCTGTTTTATTCCGCAGTCGTAACGCTCTGCGAATATGCTTGTAAAACATTAAACCATAAGAAACTTGTGACTTTTACAACCAATCAAACCTAGGAGGCCCGCTCAAGTGGAGTTAGAGAGCGAGTCGCGTTCATCGATTTCTGCTTGGTGCGCCGTTAATCCCTTCCGAAACTCGTCGCGTACAGGGCCAGACAATCTTTCCTGCCCGAGTGGATGTACTCGTTAAGCAGAGTCAACGACAGGAATGCATCCGAATTTACGGTCACCGTTTATGAATACGAACACGCGAATACGTCCTAGGAGATATGCAGAAGGTTCGAAAGGCCTTTACGGCGTGATTTAATCAAGAAAGTTGATTCGATAATCAAAGATGTTCGTGCCGAAGTTCGAGCTAACACGAGAACTACATTTATATGCTCGCAGAATCCCGATGCTAATAAGCAATAAAGACGTTCCCGAGAACATGCGCCATGAAAGAAGCAGGCTACGGCTATCTCACGTCTCCCGTAAGGACGTCCGCTATCCGCCAGGCGCAATAGCTAGAATCCGTAATGCTTAACTTGGCCGAGTCTTCCTCGGACCGACGATCCTCGAGGAGATTAGAGTGCCGGGCTAATATCGAGTAACGCACAGTTATCCGGAACGATGCTAACAAGTGACAAAATTCTTCAGGACCAGCCAACACCGTACCGAAAACTTGCAAACAATGTAAAACAGAATTATGAAAGAAGAATTGATGTCGATACAGAATACAACATTTTCACCATTCGATCTTTCTCTCTCTCTCTCTGAGTGATTCAAATATTAGGGGTACCCATAAGTAATCAATTATTTGCAAAGAATTTGTATTGCCTTCAGTTCTGTACCGATCGTTGAAGAGGAAACACGTATTCTTTTACTGTTTTTGGTGAAGCAGCCTGTGTTCAAAATATTCTAAAAAGTATAATTTTTTTTTACAACCCTGTAACAAAACGTACGGCGTCCGTACCTTCCGAGGATCATATTCGTCATTGCATACTTTTTCATTTCCATGCGGGATTTAATGCAACATCAACAACAAAGAAAATTTTGTGATGTTTATGGAGATGTATTGAAGGTCAACAAGTGTCAACGTTGGTTCAGAAGTGATTATGATCTCTTTGACAGGCCTCGAACTGGACGACCAGTTGAATTTGATAATGACACCCTAAAATCTCTAGCGGAAGCTGATCCAAAATTAAGTATACAAGAATTATCGAGAAGCCTTGGGTCCGCATGGTCAACTATACAAAGACACCTACACGAAATGGGAAAGGCATATCTGAGTCCAACAAGAATATTCGTCGATCAATTTGCACTTGATTGCTATCCAGATTTCGTAGAGATCCATTGCTTAGCAGAATCGTTACCGGAGATGAAAAATGGATTCTTTATGATACCATAAAGCGTTCGAAGCAATGGCTTTCTGCAAATCAAACCGCAATATCAACCCGTAAACCTAGCTTATCACTTAGAAAGGTGTTATTGTGCATTTGGTGGGACTGTCGTGGCGTAATTCACTTTGAGTTGTTGAAACCTGGAGAAACAGTTACTGCTCAGTTGTATTGTCAGCAATTACAACGGCTGTATTCGGAACTATTGAAAAAGAGGGCATCTTTAGTCCACAGAAAAGGTGTAATACTGCAAATTGACAAAAAAATCAAAGAGTTGCAATGGGAAGTTTGACCGCACCCCCGTACTCACCAGATATTGCTCCCTCTGATCTTTTCAGATCTCTGGAGTATTATTTAAGAAATAAAACATTCTGTAGAGGATGTAAGGAGGCACTTAGAGTCATATTTTGCTTCACGAAACCTGGATTTCTATAAGAGGGGGATTGAAAATTTGCAAGAAAGATGGCAGACTGTCCTTGATAATGACAGAGTTTGATAAAGTTTGTTTTAGATTGCAAAATAATTGATTACTTATGGGTCCCCCTAATAGTTAAGGAAAATCATTACGCAGACCGAGGGATGGTCGTGAGAAGACCACTCACGGTTGTCGAAAATAATGCCGCCGATAATATATTTGAAGATGATTGAAATCGGAGATGCTACCGGCAGTAATTACCGACAGGAGACACGGCGGCGAGAAAAGAGGGTGGCGACTTTTCGCGATCGTCGGAAACGGACGTGGGTGGACGGTAAACGCGGGACACGGCGTCAATACGATAGAGGAAGCTGATTCCACCAGGGGTTGAACGGGTATCGAGGGCCAATAAATTCCGACAAATTGTATTACCCGCGTTATATACTGTCGCGCATGAAGTCGAACGACCCGTATTCTCCACCCTCCGACCACCGAGGATCTCTACCCACAGATACGTAAACCTCACGACAATGTCATTGGTTATTGCGAACCGAAACACAGGCACGGTCTCTCCTACGAAAACGGCACAATTTCTGCGTTGTCCACCGGCCTCTCTTTCTCCATCTCTCTGTTCCCAACCGTTTTTCTGCATCCGGCAGAACCACCCACGCCTTCCGATTGCCCTGGTTTTTCTGTATCACCCTCCCCTCCCCTCCCCTCCCCCTCCTCCAACTGCCACTTGTTTCTCGATCCTTGCTGCGAATCAATGCTTATCTGCTTGTGTCATCTTCTTGGATTTAATTAAATGTCACCGGCTTTTATCGCCGGCTGTAAAGTCCTGCAACGGTACAATGACATTACACTCGGCAGCTGGGAAGCTTGAATGTTCATTTAGCGCGACGATGTCTCGAAATGAAAGTAAAATGTTTGCCACCTTTTCTGCACTCTTGTATTTCCGTTGGGAAATTGTTCGTTGGATAGCAAAATTTTCGGTAATATCCTTTTGCTGGTAATCTTTTCCAAAATTGATCAATCCATTGGTTTCTTAACTGCTCGGTTTTTCTTCGATTTGTCGTGGATTTTGTTGTTTTTATGCAAATTAAAAGATTTCATGGGTTTCGAACGTCGAACTTATGTAATTTCCCATCATAACCACAATTCAGCTCTTTCGTTTCAGTTCTTTCGAAAATGGCTTCTACCCTTTCACATAATTTTGCGACACATTTCCATGTGGTTAGGTGGCCACTCATTTTTCTGTCCTTCGCTCTTAAATTTCCACCGGTTGCCATCCACTTACCCGTCTCGATGCTCCAGCATTTCTTTACCATAAGCGGTGCCAGCTTCCACTTCCTTCCGAGGAGCACCTCTACACGTTTACCAATAAGCTCGGCCATCGATTTCCCTTCCGGTCCCTATTACCCACCTATCCCTTTTACACCCTCTCCCCGGCGAACATATTCTCCACTTTTCAAATCATACGATCGTTCATCATCGGTAACCGCTTTATTTGTTTCTCCTTCCCCTCCTACCCCTCCTTCCCTTCCTCCTCCTCCTCCATCGCTGCTTTAATCTACGTGTACCATATTTCCGGCGCTTTGTCATTTGCCAAACAGAAATTTTCATTGTCTTTCTTTCCATCGTGCAGCATTGTTACGTCACCCTCCTTTCTCTGCGTTGTCGATTTTCTAGCTCCAATAGGTACCCCCTAACTCGGGACATTTTCGTCGTGCTTTCACGTGCTCGAACGGTCGTGTCACGCTGCCTATCTTCTCACAATTCGGCTGGCGCACTTTCGACACGGTCACTGCCAAACAGCGACCATAAAAGCTCCGCAGAATCGACGTAATTTGTTCGATGACACAGAAATTGGCTGTGATTTGTCTAGGCTGCGGATTTGTATTCTACTAGAGCATTTGATCGAAACCAGAACAGAAAGAGAAATTAATTCTTGTGTTGAGAATGAAGCACAAATAATATTAATTTTTAACGTACAGGGATTGTTATATTTTTAATGTCTAAAACGAATTTACTACACTCGGACCGTACAAAATTTGTTACAGACAAATAACACAATTTCTTCTGTTGCATTCTGTTGAATTCTTTTACATTTCACAAATTTCAACTGAATTTGGTGTACGTACACTCCGTATAATTTTTTAAATAAGTGATAATCCGGCCAAACTTGTAACAAATTTTAAAAGTGTCAGTTGCATGGTTAAATTCAATTGAACGCATTAGCTTATTCTATCCAAATAAAATGTGAAAACATTGCTGTACCTAGATTAAATTCTGTATTAAAATTTAATTCAAACATTGTCTGAAGTAAAGAACGATTTCAATGTGCAACTGGTCGTACTGACAAACAGAAGCGGAATGGAAAGACGAATCGTTTATTTAATGGAACAGCAAAGACTCGGAGAGTACGAGGTCCGATTATGGAACCGCGAAGCGGTAAAGAATCCTAAATTTGATTGCACACGTTGGATTTTTCATAATACAGTACAGCATATGGAGTTTTCAGGACGAATACAAATCGACTCGATCACATCTTTGCGAACCAGCATCCTACTGAATAACACATGCACGTATTTGCATTGTGAGAGGCTCTCGTTGTCAGTCCGATTTTCTAAACCAGTGGAATGAGAAGGCGACTCCTGTATGCGAGTAGCAATGTATTTACAGTAGTATCAAAATATACATTCTACTTTCCGAAATAATCTCTATCACTAGGTACACTCTCTTCATTCGCGAAAAATTTGCTGTTTTATGTTTTTACACACATTTGAACCTGTAGCATTTTCTGGAACAACATGTCCTCGGTTATCGATCTGCTGCATCGTACAAAATTTCTCGAGGAAAAAGTGAACGATGGGTCGAGATAATGAAGGATTCTAGTCCAAGTTTATTACTGCAATGTTTTTTTAAACGGGATCATTGCTATTTAAACGTCCACAATTTTTCGAGAATCGGAAATTTAGTGTTGAAATATTTTTTGGATCCCCTGTATCTCCAATATAACTAAAATATTTGAGTATAAAATGAAGTTACAATCGACAAATTCTGAGAGTTCGTGATAAATCTCGAGAAGAGGAGTTAATCGGACCAGAAACGTATCCAATAGAACGGTGATCTGTTGTCAATGGGTCGCGCATAATTGCCCGGTTGTGGCCAATCATGATAGTGATGAAAACTGCATGGGAAGTGGTTTACTACCGACTCCGTCCAGAAACCGATGTTTCGCGTGCAGTGCTCGAAAAGGAACCGTCCCGAATGTTTCCTCGGGGAAACGATATGCCAGACGGAGGATGAAAATGTATTTCTTCTATGGAACGTGAGCCCGAGTCTTATGTGGATGAACAACGGAATGGAATATAGTCAGGGAACTCGGATGCCTTAGCGTCGACGCGATAACACGATTTACGCGGGTATGTGCGGGATCATCCCTCGCAAGAAATTACGTCAGCAAATATGAATACCGGCTGTCTCATAACCGGTGGTAGAACCGAACCGTGCGGGTTCTACGTGATAAGATAAACCGCGACCGAAGAATAACAACTATTAACGGTATTCCCGCATAACGAGAGAGAAAAATCGATTTCGTTCTGCGTACATCGAAAACGCAGTACTTCAACAATACGTTCAGCAAATTTCAGAATTCTACTCGAGAAGATAACGAAATTATAGCTCGTTTAGTATAACGCGTCAGAGGCTGGTGATCGAAATTTTTAGAGGTCGTTGCAAAGAGCAGTCTTTTTAAATGAAGAAAATCGACTTTAACTTCGCACCCTATTTTGTAACGAAGACGATTCTTAAAAGATGAGTTCGGAGGTATGAAAGTAGATAATTTTCCCTTTCGAATGAGCACAGATCGAATGTTTCAAGATTTTTTTACGCGAAGTTATGGAAGTTCGAGAGTTTTTCCTAAAAACATTTTAAAGATATAATATAACATAACGCGGTGTAATATTGTATAACATAAAACAAAATATTTTAGTGACATTAAATATAAAAACACTGTAATTATTGTACTCTATCATTGTAATAGTGTGTTAGTACTATCATGAAATTGTAGTAATTATAATAATTGCTGTAACCGTGTGACACATTAGAAAACATTTCGAGTTGGATTTTCAGTTTATTTTTGCATAGAAAGTCGTTTTTCTGCCACTCGTGTAGCAGAGAAACGAATAGACGGAAGCAGAACGCATGCGCGGCTGGAAGATAAGCGAATGGGGCAACCCATGAATTGCCTTCCTTCTGTTCCAAGAAAAATGATACAGCAGAGGCTCTCACAAACATGGTAGCAAAGGGTGGAACAATGTAACAGACGACAAATATTGAATGAGAACCTTATTATGTGGGTCGGGTTTCCACAGCGGGCAACCGGAGCATCCCTGCTCACGTTTTTCTTATATCCCGTACCCCCTGCTTCATCCCTATCCTACTTCTCTTTGGGGTCAATTCATTACAGGAGACCTATACCATAAATAACGTCGCATCCTGTATCTTCAAAGAAGCTGGAAAGAGAATACAGAATTTAATATGTAGAGGTACCGGCAAGAAGGCAAGCTAAGCCCACATAAAACATTCTGTATTCTATAATTAACTGTTGAACTCTTCCATTCTTCACATTGTTGGGGTTGTTGAATGTCGAATAAAATATTTGTATCCTCTGCTCTACTGTAAGTAATTTATTTTTGTGCGAACAATTTATAATACCATTACAATTTGCTCCGAATTATAATCTCTTCTTAAAAAATTGTTTTCATCTATACAAGTAAAATGTCTCTACAACGATTTAGTACAGTGTTAAGAAATCTTGAATCATTTCGTCAAAACAATATTGGCATAAAATGTTCAATGAGTATCACTGTTTCGAAGTTTATTTATTACGTATGTATTTTCAAGTTTGTTTAGTATGTTCATATCATAAATTATATAAAAGGGAGAAACAGTATTTATTCTCTGCAATTGTAATGTGCACAAACAATAGCGTATTGTATGATACATTTAATAATTACTTTAATCGGCAATTCTCGGTAGTAATAGAATGTACAAATGTTGCTTTATAAATTGTGCACCAATTGTTTTTGGAATTAGCTGTAGGTATACTTTCGAGAAACGGAAATAAGGGATGGTATTACTTCTGACACGTCATCTCACACTTTATCTGACAATGAGTGTAGCAACGTTATAAGTTAAGAAGTGCGGAACTGTAGTACTTCACAAAACGATAGAAAACAATGATCGATCGCGGTGCCCGCCCTCGCCATTCGAGTCTGACAGTTTACCTTTGAAATATCGCGAGCTCCTTCCCGGTTTTGTATTGTCGAGATCAAGAGCGGCGGAGAATTAGCTACAAATTTCATGGAAAACGAATTATCGTTGAAATGAAATTTCATCGACCGCAAACCGGCGCAGCATGTTTTCGCAGAATCCAGTCGCGGATTAAATAAATTTCAACAATTCGCCCCGAAATTCGTTGAATATATTAAAAAGAATATTCTCCTACAGTTAGAATATCCGTAACGATTAATATTTGAAAAATAACCTGAAATTACAGTAAGCTTTGGCAGTAAATCTTTTGTTGCTTCTTGACATCGTTTGTGAGCTGTAATTGAATAGAATTGAATAAATATATAGTTGGTCTTGATGCAAAATTATAATCTTCCGCAGCAGTTACTAAACAAGTTTCATTTGTCACACTTGAATTAGATAAAAATTGGTTTAATCTCTTAAAAATTTTAATATAGTTACAACAATATAGCAAACTTATTTAATCTTCTTTTACTGTATTTACTGTTTTATAATTCACGTATTTTGCAACGAATGCATGAGCTCGACAATCTTTTTAAAAGTCACACACAAGAAGCATCCACTGACTTTAAATGCTTCGAATAAGTGAAACACGCATTTTAGAAAATTGTGATTAAGTATCGCGTTTCAGGCTATCAATTAAAAATTCATTTACGACTGTCGAATTTAAACTATTATTAATTAATCCCATCATAAATAACGTTCGGCTGGGACTTGTTAACCTTTCCGAGTAATATTCCGCAGTAATTTATTAAATGATTGCTAATAAAGGTAGACAGAAATTCAATAAATCTGTACTGACTGTAGCAGTATGCTTAATGAAATATGGTATAAGTAGACGCCAAAAAGACTCAGAAGTAACGCATGCAGCCAGTTTGCAGACTCGATAGCCGTACGTATAAGCCACTATCGAGGAGCATGATTTACGAGTGGACAGTATGAATCCGCGACGCGATGCAGGGACCGAGAGAAACGGCATGGGGGGGGGGGGGGGTGCTGACCGGGATTAAATAATTATTCGCAATCACATACAGCTGGCGCATTACATATAGGGTGCCGTCAGTGTTTAAAGGTTTGTTCACACGTTCACCGCGTTCGATTTTATTGCGTTAGTGCGATCCTAACGAGTTGTTAACACCTTACCAAAATTTTGTTAACACCTTACCGATTACGTTTTACCCCGCACATTTTACAAAGCACATTTTCTTACCGATTATCAACGTAATTAAAAATTTATATGCTTAACAAATTTCAATAGATTTAAAGTAATATAGTAATTTTTATGAACATTTATATCATTGTTTATTTTTCTTGGATGTACTATTTTATTTTGTCACATTGTGTTACGTAATTTTTATAACAAGACTGCGGATTTTTATGCACAATTGAATTGCCAGTATAAAATTTAACTAAGAAGAGCTAAATAAAAATTTCATTGGTTCTTTAAAAATTCAAGATCAATACATCTTTCTGTCGTGAAGAAGAATAGTTTTAATATTTTTAAGCGTTTTAATTTCACAGGTATATTTAAGTGTTTCTTGTATTGATACGTTAAATCCGATACAAAATATGAAATGTATCAAGGCGTACTGGCATTGTTATCTTCAGCGATATAAAAACAGGAGCTGACGCGTTATAGTCGATTAACTTTTTACAACAATTTGTTTTCATCGCGATCGAGGAGGGAGCAGTTATGAGGAGAAAAGTATAAGCTGGAAGGGAACGTAGATTGGCTAGCTTCGCCTCACTCGCGGCTCGTTAACTGTGCGAATTCGCGATTTTCTGCTCGTTAAGTAAACGCGAGTATTCGACCAGTCAGTCGAACCCAGTATTACCTTGGAGGAACGCGCGGATTGCATGGAATCACGCATTCGGGTGAATGCACATCGTGATAACAAACCGGCCGCGTTGTAATTATCTGTTTGACCAATTAATATCATCCAACCCTTCCGCGATTCCGCCTAGAGTACTTAAATCTTCCCGTTTGAAATACGAGGCGTCTTATGGTTATCACTGGAATATGCAACGCTTATTTCTCACCGAATCACGAGGAAAATCCAAGAAAAAATTATTACAAGTGAATAATTAAACATAGCATGAAACTTTGCACATCAATTTTGGGCTATATGGAATTTAACAAATTTTAAAAATAAATAAAATTAAAAATTAAATAATAATTATCTGTATCAGTTGTAAGAAACGGTTGATCTCTTTGTTGAATCAATGATTTTAATGTCGATACTCGTAAATGTAAATCTACTAATGAAACATTCGTGGTCGAAGTTCAAATGCTTTTCTGTTTCTGACGATCGCGTTGGAAAATGTTTGTATCCTCAATCTTATTGCGATTATTACAGCAATAAATGGGACGGTATTTTACTCCGGGTTCGCAACGGTCGGCCATAATAAATAAATATTCTAAAAATCTGCAGCGGAACGATAGTACAGGAAAGTTTCGCAGAAATGGATCATTCGCGCCGGTTTGGCGAGCGAAGGTTGGCGGACGGGCCGCGCGGAATTTTTGCAACGGTGGGAACAAAGTAAAAGACATTTATTCCTGCCGCGTTTATAAACTGCGGCGCAGCAAGCAAAACACCCTAGGAACGACTGTAGCCGCATTCGAGCACGTAGGCAAATTCGTTGCAAACATCGAGACAATGGGGTATGACCCGTCGTGGACGGCATTTTAAATCGGTTCCTTTCCGTCCTCGTACGGAGACACGTTCTACCTTTTGTTCTTCCTTGTACGCTGTTATCTCGCCCTTTCGGTTCTCTTCTCTGTCACTCCGTACTACAGCCTTTTTACGTTCCGCTCCCATCCCCGGGGCTGCAAAACTTGCCCATCGCGGGCTTCCAAGGGAAGAACGAGAGGATAATGTATCCCTATCCGGTGCAACCTGCTGCATATAAATATATCTGGCTTGCGTATACACAATAAACGTTCCCCGCGGTGATAGGAAGTGCACGTGACAGTAATGTTAGTAACTATCGAAGATTCGGGGATTCTGGAAATTTAGCGATTCCTTCTAAGTCCTTGTCAAACTGGTGCACTGGATTCCAGGTGCAGAACTGTGGCTTATCCAGATGGCAACACGCATCGCGACACCACCAAGTGTTATATGCAGACTGCGGATTTTTATGCGCTCATACACTGCCCGACATTTCTATGAAGCCATTTTTTTTTTGATAAATCATTCTTATTCTATAGCAATGAAAAACTCGTACTTGGCACCGGTATTGCAATTAATTAAAGGAACCGTGTACGTTAGTTTCAAAAAATGAGCAAAATTACATCAAGAGAAATATAAAAATATAATTTAGAAGGGAGTACAGTGATTTCTCCATATACGTCGCCGAGGCCTGGACGATAAACGGTACATGATCGTCGCAAGATCCGTGTTATTGACAAATATCGAGAATCCACTGTAAACTCAAAATTAACAATTATTGATATTCAAAATGTTTTCTCCGTTTCTGACCTTGTATGACCTGGAACGTCATTGTGTCGTATACGAATGAATTCGTCATGACACACGCTTGCAGATATAGAAAAATATATAGAATTGTATTTAAAAAATTGAAGGTCTACGCTCGTAAAAAACAGTTTTACTTTTTCCCTTTTCATTTTTTCGAATATTACTAATTTTCAACCAACCATTTTTCACCTGGTGGTCTGAAAAGCAGGTACGCCACAGTATAATCCAGAAGAAGCTGGAAGTCTCGCATTAAGTGAAACAGCATAACTAACAACTGGTGGAACAAGTGTCGTGGTCCAGTCTAACAAGCGGCGCGATCCGCCGTGTGAATGAAACACACGCATCGGCCGGAGTAAGTCACACGCGGGGCTGATGCCGGTGCCATAATCGCGGGCGTGATGCTCGTGACTTACGTGACTCGCGCTGTCGTTACAATCCATGCCTGTACATGATGCGACCTGCGTTCTATGGACGCACTCAGACACGAGAATCGGTGATCAAATCGGAATTGGCGGGTGCGGTGCAGGAGGACAAGGGTTGCAGACGACGAATCTAGGAAATTGCCCAGGAAAATTAACCCCGGCGTAACTACCGTGTGTCACGTGACGCCTAAGGTTGACCTCTCGGCCTCGACAGAGTTCCGAGCAGAGGCTGCGGCTACGACGATCGGCGAAATTCTCGCTGGGGCGAAACCGCGCCACCCGTTAGATCGGCACGAATGATTTCGATCAACCGGCACGCCACGTGTTTCGCCGGTATTTTCATTTTTCATTCGGGGGGCCGGCAGCTTAAAAGTACTTTACGCGAGGCGACAGGAAGAATGGTGTTTGCGGATTGCACTTGGACCGTGCGCGCCAAAACGTACGGATGAAAGTCGAGAAAATTTTATGACAAAGTGGAAATTACAGCGCGCCACGACCAAACAGTTTTCTCTTGTTACTGGGTGGCTCGAAAATATCAGGCGACATGGAAAACGCATTCTCGTACAGATTCAAATTAAAAGTATTGTAGGTGGATTTTTCTTTTGATTCGGCTCTTTGCCACGATCAATTGCACTACTCCGAATGGCGACAGTCGATACATGTTTTTCAAAACACACTCCGTCAAAACTCATGGAACTTTTATTAGTTTTACTTTAAAAAATAACTGTGCAAAATGCTACTGCAAAAAGTTTAATAGTTCGTCTGAAAAAATTCCTGAATACCAGAATACTAGAAAATTGAAAGTTCCATTTCTGGAACATTAAATAAATAAACATGGGCCGTGAGTAATCGCCCCTGGTTTATAACGAAGTTTTTTTTTCTAATCTTATTACCAAAAGTTTTATCTCTTTAGGTGAAATATAGGATTTTACTGGGAAATACACTGGGAAAGTTTCAACGAATCACATTTTAAAATATCAACGAATGGATTTTTCAGAATTTGTTTTGAATGTATACAAAATGGAAGGCAATCATTTATACAAACTGTTATTATGAAAACATTGTTTAACCGTAAATTTTCGACAATATTGAACCGTCCAAAACGATATTGAATTATTTAATGACAAAACGCACCAAAATAATGTTATTGAAAGTGGGAATGAATGGGAAACAATGTTCGCTAAATTGACGATTAAAAACAAACGTAGTATGAATGCTGTCCACTGGAAATTACCGTTGAAAAACAACGTTGCCTATAGAATGACATGGTAATTCAATTTTGAAATCCGTTTCCCATAAACTGGATTAATCGTAATTGCATTGACATATGACTGTGTGGATATGTCCCATTAAATTTTCCTTCTATACTAAATTTAAACGCTTCATTATACAACATCCGGCCATAAATTATATGCATTCGCACCGTTTCATGTTGCAGCGTACGTCCATTATATCTTCCTGAATGGAATGCACTCATCAGTGTACGCAAACGACATACCAATCGTACCGATGCTATCGCATTATATGAAAAAACGAGTCTAGTCGCAGATGGATCGTCACTTCGCGTGGAAACATTTCAAGTATTAAATCGTCGTCCTTATATTCAATACAATTATATTCCATTAGAATCATGTTTAATGAACTCGTTGTCAGTATAAAACGTTTCGCGCAGACTTGTTCGATGTATTCACATATTTTCCACCGGTTGAAATGACTCATGCGTTTTCGCGTCATGGAAATACAAATCAGTGTTCCCAAAAATTAATTGACAGTTATTGTCAGTATAAACCGTTTGGTGCAGAAGATTCGTTCAGTATATTCAGATATTTTTCACCTATTAAAGTAGCTAATGGATTTTTCCGTTTTAAAAATACGAATTGATGTTTTTGGAAATTAATTGACAGACATCACTATCTACCATCCCAACCACGCTAAATTTTTCTAATTAATATGGGACAGCGAAAATATTCGAACATTTTCTTTCCTAAAAATTGATATTGAAAATAAAAGGATAGTTTGTTATTCTATTAACAAAAATTCTTACTTTGACTGTTTAGACAGGGATATACAGGAATTGTTTACAATAAAATCAAAAAATTACTCGTTTTTAAGTGTTTAGAGGAATTAAAAAATTATTATAAGGTATAATGATCGCGTCAATTATAATGCTTCAATTAGAGCTTTATTGGCCTATTATCGAAAGTCCCGTCAGGTTGGCAGCGAAACAAAAGTTTCGCAAGGTGGCCATTTCTGCGCTACGGTCCGGACAATCACGCGTGGCATAAATGCACGAAATCCATAGTCTTCTCATAATGCAATAAGAGAACACAGAACGCCGTTAATGGGCCACTTGGTGCAGTTGTTCGGGAAACAACGGAAAATTAAATTAGCAAGGTATAGAGTAGCCGAAATGAAACACACGAATTTAATTAGCATCGCGAAGGTCGCGTTTTACGGTCGTTCGCAAATCTACGAAAACGAAACGAAACGAAACGAAACGTAACGGAACAGGAAGGGGGTGGGGGAGGGGAGGGGGAATCGTCCCCTCTGCGCGCCGCATATCCATATCTCTTTCTCCGACATTTTTGCCCCTCCTGCGTCGGGGATCGAGTATATAACCGTCCGCGAAACCGTGAGTTTGCATTGCAGATTGGAAACTACATTCCGATTTTTCGCGGACGATTTTTTCCATGCAGCATTCACTTCAACGCTCGGCTTGGCGAGAGCCCACCCTATCTTGTGGCTTGAAACACCCTTCGGCACAGTCCTTTCACTTCGGATATGCTGAAAAATGGTAAATGCCCCCGCTTACTTTTTGCCCTGTGAAACCAAAAAACCGCACGGACAAAGCAAGGAATTTAAAAACGCTAACGAAGCCCATGAAAATAAAAGCTTTCCCGCGTGGAACGCGCAGAAATGTCGGATTTTCCGCTGCCGTGCGACATTGTCGTGTCATGGATTACGTAGCATCGTAAATTATTTTCGTTTTGGTATATCAATTTTGTGTATCGGGAAAATAATCAACAATTATTTATTAATTCATTGTCCTCCTTTGATTCCAATATATTTTTACAACGTTGCAATATATTTAATTTAATTTATCGCCTGAATAATACGAAATTATTTGTCCACCATTATATGCGACATATTTTTGCATCCTCGGAATTTATGTAATTTCATTTATCACGAAAATAATTCACAATTACATGTTCACATTCGGTAAAAAGAAAAAATTCAGAAAACAATATCGTCCATTCAAAATCTGAATTACCTTCCAATTATACTAGCTATCTCCTTTAGATTGTACAAAAATCGTCGGTCCATTTTCTCGGCAAAATTCGACTGGGTAGCGTTTCCGCGTCGATCTCATTACCATTTTTCGGATTACTCGATTAGGGTAGTATTCTTCGCTAAATGCTTGGCGCATCGCTTCATTTCGCATTAATTTACCGTTCGGCACGGCGCTTGTGCACTAGGGGTAGGGGTGGATTGCGTGGGTCGGCGTAAAACGAACCGCGTAGTCAGTCGATTCGAAACAAAAGCGCGAAAAATGATTTCAAGCATTGTCGTCGGCCAAATACGGCGCCATTGATGTCTATCAGGAACAACACGCGTTTTAATGATGCATAGACCGATGATACAGGTTGATTCAGGGTGCCGGCGAGGCGGGCGAGAGGTGTGCGATGGTCCGATCACCGTGAGCGCTTCGTTACCTCAGCGTTTGCGTTTCCTGTCGAAGCCAAAAACCACCGTCAACTGGCTGTTCTCTGTCCCCCCCTCCCCCCTCCCCCACCTCTGTCGCCCCATCCCTGGAATCGGACTCTGGCCACCCATCCAGCACGTTCCAGTTTCAATGGCAGATAAAATAGCGCGGTGTCCACCCTCCGCCAACACCGGCAACGCTACCATTGCCACCCTCCGACCCCCGTCGCAGCCGGTCAATAGTGGATGACGTGTACACCACCAACGTGCCACTGGCATTTTTAACGGTTATATACGTCCAACACCCTCGCCACCCCTCTGTTTTGCTACCTTGGCTACCTCCCGACACCCTCCCGTTCATCCCGTTCAACCCCCCGACCGGTCTTGACGGTCAACTCGCTTTCTACACTCTCAACACGATAGGGGAATGGGTGGTAATTTAGTTTCCCCCGGTTTTACATTTCTCCCCAAAATCTGATAACTCAAATTTATTTGAATCTTTGCTGAAAATGCAAGCAATCTAATAACACGTGTGTCATTTAAATTTTTACTGTCACGTACAGCATTTATTCTAGTACATCCGCTGTATAATTCTTTTCGAAACTTTCTGAGGGTTAAACTTTACCTCGGGAAACCAGAAATTTTTAACTTTTTTTTATGTAATCTTGCAGATTTTCGCGAAGAAATGTCGAAAATCTAGGTTTCAATCCTAGGAAATCACCAGTTCAAAAGTAATGCGTGTGTAAAAATGTGGGGGTTTCGTAGGAAGAATGAGAATATGCAGTCCATCGTAACAATTATGATACCATGCGTTTCATTCAGAAATCTTGTGTAGTTTTCGAAAAAAGTTATGCACACGGGAGAGCTATCGTTTTGTCCAGGAGTGTAGCTATTCGTCCCCCTCCAACACCGGCGTTTTCGCTCTGTCATTTTGCCCTCTCGTTTCCAGCGTTCGCATTCACTTTCCCTCCCATTGTTCTTTTCGCTGTCTTCATACTGTTCTCTGGCTTTCCACCCTCCTACTCCTACCTTTTCCTCCCACCCTTTTCTGTATTGTCGAGTCCTCTTACCGGCTGCCTTGGCTCACCTTAATTTTCGCTGCTCGCGCCAGCTTCTGACGCTCCAGGTAACCTTTCATTGTTCCTGTCGCCTCCTGTTTGACATTTTAATTTCGTTGCTTCTCTTGCGTTTTAATTAATTTTCACGAACACTCCGCACCCCCGTGATTCCTCCTCCGACGGCGCATTCAGTTCCCCGGATGAAGGTTAGGCTCCGCGTTCCGCTTCATTTTGTGGGATTAGGATCCTACAGATCCTTAAGACGCGTTAGGAAGCGAAGGAACGGGGCGGGCGCTTTGATCGGTCGTAGTTCGAGCCTCGACGATCGATGATCTTGCTTTGATACGTGGTAGTATTACGGGAACAAGCAGATTTCGTGTCGGGAGAATATTGGCGACCGTTTGTCTCTCGTTCCATTAATTTTATACTTGATCATTAGGGTGGTCCTTACTTTTCGGCTTTTTACTTCCTAAAATTCTGTATTTTTCTAAGAGACCGTTAAGTATACAGGGTGGGGCGTAAATCGCGATAAAACCGGACAGGGGGTGAATATACATAAAGAAATATGAACAAATATTGGTATAATATTTTTTCATTCGAAGCTTCGTTTTCGAGAAAAACGAGTTTGAAAATTTATTATCAAACTATACTAAAGCATGTGAACCCGACGGATCTCTAAACTTGATTTTCTCGAAAACGAGGCGTCAAGCAAAATAATGTTTTTTTTCTTCATTTTTACATGTAGAGTCACCCCCTGTCCGGTTGCGATTTCCGTTCCACCCTGTATAATTTAAGACTAATAATCCAAGTATTCTAACGAAGTTAAAGAAACTAGATATTTGCAGTTATTGTACAAGTAGCGAAATTTAGTGTGCAGAAATTTTGTTGGAGCAACGATAGACCGCAGTATACCAGTCGAGAGTTAAAATAAAATAGCAATAATAGAAAATGAAAACACCATTGATTCGAACACAGGATCTTGCGAAATAGCCAATTCTCGCCAGCCATTAACAAGAACGTGCCGCCGCCAGTTCGACTATGCGGGGCTAAAGTGGAAGATGAAAAGAGACAGGGAAGTCAGTAGCAAGCAGTGGTTTGACCGAAACTCCTTGATAACAGAATTGCTGTGTTTTCAACGTGGAAAGTTTAAATTAACAACCAACACCTCTCGCAGCGAGATCCACTGCGCACGGTTCACCACAATCCCCACTCTACTTTCTGTTCGAACTCCTGAATATTGCGCGAATTGCACACGTAGAAACGATTTCGCTGGAGGAGATCGTGTAACTGTTTCGACAGCCAGTTTCGGAAACGATTTACGCGAGAGTACGCAGCTTTAAAGGTCTCGTTGTGTTGCTGTTAGGTCCACGGGCCGAACGTTGCGTTCGATACGGTTGTAACGAATCGCGGATATATACGGAATTCGTCACTCGTGATTACGATCGTACGTTTGCGTTCTAATGACGCGGTGGGCTATTCTTTTTGCGCGAACGACCAGCAGTCGCCCAATAAATAGACCTGGACAGAGCAGACCCGTCAAAACATATTCGTCTGCCAGTCGGGCAATGTCATTTTTATTTTCAGTATGTCGTCTGCACGGTTTCTTCACACGCGAATATTTATGGCGAACGCTGTACAACTCCGGCAGAATACAAATTCTATCAAAGTCAGATTCAAAAGAATACTTTTCTGTCTTTATTCTTTCATTCACATAATTGCCACACTGGTGTATTATAAGTTGACCGCGGATTTTATACATTTATGACAAAAAATAGAAATAGGGCTAAACTTCACTTGAGGGGACCAGAAATTTTTAACTTTTTTTTTATGTAATCTTGTAGATTTTGGAGAGAAAATGTCGAAAATCCAAGTTTTAATCCTAGGAGATCAGAAGTTTAAAAGTTATGCGTTTGTAGAGATGTGGGATTTTCAGCGTTTTTTGATAGGACTACGCTTGCAAATCTGCAACTGTATTATATTCTATTTTACCTTTATTTCAACGTCACTGTATATTATTGGTGTAACTGCAAACTATTATTTGTATTTTTATGACGAAATGTGTAATTGAAGACGGAAGCACTTTTTAAGAAATTATTTGAACATGTTTTGAATGAACCAAAGGGTGTACAACCCCTCATTGGAGAAGCGAAGCTTTCGCCTATGCTCTCAGATGTTGAGATGCGATTCAATACACCACTAAGAGTGCTATTCAGATCCACCTTGATGGGTTCACCATGCTCTCTCGCGAAATCAGGATTTCGAGAATCGAAGACTAGTCTTTTGATCGCAAAGAATTTAATCCTAGTTTATTTCTCATTCTAAAAATTCTTCAATTTTCTATTGTAATTATACAGCCATATATTTTTATATATTGATGAGTATATAGGGATTTCTTAGAATGCTATGTGGATGACATGATCAATTTTAGTACGCATTCAAAAGAACAGAATCAGAATAAAAATTCAGGAGATTGAACAGCTCCTGATATGATGAAATATCTGCTGAATATATTTTTAATTCTTATTTTTGCAAAGTATAAGTCTTCAATGCATTTAAATAGAATTTAATTGGCCCCAAGGCGATGAGATTGCGAATGAAAAAAGAACCGTGTCGTGTGAATCGTGAAAATTGACCTGCACTCCGCGAGGCAAACGCAGAAAGGTGTCATTTATCATGGTGGTTTTGAAAGCCGCGATTCACTCCATATTCATTCAGAGAGTTGGTTCCTTCCCTTTGATCCTACATTCGGAGATTGTGCACAAAAGCACGGTAAATCCTGAAGCGAACAACTACGGTACAAATGCATAAATCAAGGTCGATTGCTTGTGCGTATACGTAAACCTCGATTCGGCAATGCAAATAACAAACGTTGTGCAAGAAGCCTTTTTATAATAATTATTTGTGATTAGCACCTATTGAAACGATTCTGTGAATTTTTCATGAAAAATGATTCTTTATTTCGTTATATTCAAATTCAGCATTTATAATGATCGACAGTACAGAAAATGTATGAAACATGTTTGGCGTTTTATACATTTCAGAGAATTGCGTAAACAAACTGCAGATTTTGCGCATTCATGCAAAAATGAGTGTTTTAAATATAGTATTTCATTTCTCATTTAGGGAACGTTTCAGAAAAATATCTAAATATAAATTTAAATATCTTAAAATATATATCTAAAAATTGCAACAAAAGTGGAAGCAGTTATTTTTGCTTCATAATCTTAACTTATGCTACTTTGCTATTTGATATCTTACATGCTTACCTATTGTTTTGTATGTTATGCATATAATTGTAAGAATCAGGAGCCAATTAGAAATTTATTTCTCTACTAATAATTTTAAAATGCATAAAATCCGACGTCTACTATACGTTCATACCTAATGCAGACATAATGTAGAATATTCGGGGAAGTTTCGAACGTTATTTTAATAAATCGATTTGACACGTCGGCCAGGATGCTTCATAGCCAACTAGACAGAGATTCAACCCCTTCGAGCTTCGCGAAGGTAGAAAAGCCCTTCGCCTTCGCCGGGAAAATTGGAATTTGATCCGCGGTCACGATATCTAATAACCCTGGCGTCATATTTATCGACCAACTGAAATTCCTACAGCAATGGCCCGAGCTAACTGGAGCTGTGTCATAACCTCTCCGGTTTCTTCATCCTTTGAGAGGGATAGATCACTCGACTTATGGGTCACCATAAGAATGGCGGATCTCTACGTAACGCAACAATATCGCCGTGTTTTGCAACGTTGAACACATAGCCGATCAATCTCCATTAGCAACATCGTACAGTATTTATTATTGAACACGCATAACGCGATTTTAGATGCCTTACTAAATAATTCCGAATATTTATTTGATAACCGTAATCACTGTTTTACATTTAATTCAGATTTATCTTGATCGCTGTATTACTTTGAATTTAAATTTATCTTGATCACTGTTTTATTTTGAATTTATATTTATCTTGATCACTGTTTTTCTTTAAATTTAAATTTATCTTGATCACTGTTTCAATTTGACCCAAGGTCATCCTGTTTCTATGTCCAGTGTTGTATACTGCGGAAAAAATAATTTATATTTTTTAATTTATATTATATTTTTTGACATTAAACGTGTTCTTAAACAGTGAAATGAATGCCATTTATTGTTATCTTAAGCTTGAGTTTTTAATTGAGGGTATTCTAGAAAAAATACCTCGAATATCAATGATTTCTCCAATTTGCATTTGTACCAGCAATATCATGTCCGTCCATTGTGTACCAACCCAACAATTTGAACAATTTTTATTTCAATTTAATTTAACCATTTTTCCTCTCCGGAAATTTAATTAACATCATTTGAGTATTAACATCGCAAATTATATTAATAACAAGAGAAAAAGTAAAATACGAACAAGAAGAAATGAAAAATTGCGAAATACGCGTATCAAGAAGACTTTTAAAATGGACTTTCTTTGTTAATGAAGCCCTAGTCGAAACTCGCGTTTTACATTGATTTTTATTCCACGCGCCATTTTCCCTTCGCTGGTAATAATTATTATGGCGAAACCATGTACGTGTATAGATAATATTGCGAAAGGTTTGAAAATAAACTGAATCGCAGCATGAACCGCGTATCAAAGTGAACGAAGTTCGGTACCATTTACCATAATTAGGGTGAACTTCCGAAAATAATTTTTCACCGCGGACAATAATAATCAGCCGCGTTGTCCGAACGGTCCTATACATGTTACGTGAAAATTCGCCAGAATGTATTCACCAGAAGATTCGTGTATGCGCAACGATTTGAGGAAGAGCTTGACGACGGGGGTAGCGAGACACAGACCGGCGGGGATGGCGGGGGTGGATCATCCATCATACCGCGGAAACCAGCCGGCACATTGCCGGAAGTGACGTCATGCCTGAAATATCGACTAATAATTTATACGCAGACGTTAGCGCACAGACACTGGCTCGCGAAAGTGTGCAAACATCTTTTGACCGGTGATTAACAAAAAATCGTGATACATTTTAAATACGCAAATAACATTTTTAAAACACCCTTTTTTATTTTTAACTGAAAAGCATTTCAACTTCAAACGCACGAATTACGTTTTAAAAGCACCCTTTTGTTTTATCCTTAACCGTGGACATGTACGTGAAAGTCATAGTATTTTAAGGCACGGCTAATAAATTCTAGCAATTTCTCATGGAAAATGTACTCTACAATATTAAATCGATATTTTATACGTTGACCTTTTTCCAAATTTTCTTTTGCTCAATTACTTTTTACTAGCCATCAAAAGTGCATCGTGTAATATTGCAGAATTCCTGAAGGGTTCTAATGGGAAAATAAATTATATAAAAGCTGGTGCTATTTTGCAAAAATGTAATTGATCATATTATACGAAATTATTGATAGTCTAGACTTTCTAATTAGGGAATAATTTCTACTCGAGCAAAATAATAACTTTACATCGGACACTTTTTGTTAAAGTACCTCAAGAAAGCAAATTTGTGGAGAAACGACGTGTCATTTTTAATAATAATACTGCCGAGCATTGCCCGCTGACCGCGATTACCCTATTCCCCGGTCAAACCGCTGGGAACGAAAAAGGAAAGTGTTAGAGGACTGGACCTTGGACTCGTTCGAAGTCAGGAAGAAATTGCACGATGTAGCCCCGACTGACAAACTCCTCTCATCCTTTTCCAGCCGGGGAAGGTGGCGTCGCAACGAGAAAGGAGAGCTTCTCGCCCACTCAATATTCCATATTTCTCATGACAATTTCTCTCGGCAAATTTATCGACTTCCCTTTGGCGGTGGATGGTGCGCGGGGGTCGCAGGAAATCAAGAGAAAGAGGGCGAGAGAGGATGGAAACGGTGGCTGAGAATGACGATCGCGTGAAGAAGGAGGGTCGTCGGTGTTGATGCTTGCAAAGGAGGAAAAGCTGCGAGCGAAGGAAGGAAGGAAGGCGATCGAATAAAAAGCTTCTGCCACCTCTTTTCACCTACTACCCGTTGCAATCAGTTATAAAGAGACACGTCGATACGCGAGCAAGGATCTCTGTGTACGTGCCAGAACCTCTGGCTGTGTTCGAATCCAGAGCCCTGTGTTCGCCGACCTCGTGTCTAGATGGCGGTACCCTGCAGCAGCTGCGGATGCAGTTTACAGAGCGTAAAACTAGCGATCTCCGACTAGGAACCCAACTGCTTCAAAGTCTTCATCAACCAGCCAATTTTTGACACTCGCAGTCTACTCCCACGGCGAAAGTGTCCCGGCTGTCGGGTTTCCTTGGTTTTCATTTTTCAGAAAAATTAGGAGAGCTGGTCTTGGGCGACACTTTGTGCGACGATCGATAAGGGAGGACGTCGATGAAATTTTAGTTGTTTAAATCACGGGAGGAACTTATGGAGGATGTTGTTCCCTTGATTCTGGACTTTTGTACCGACGAGTATTATTTACGAGTATTATTTCTGAGATGCGTCTATCTCTAAAAATTGATTTTGTTGATAATACAGTCGCTTGAACCGAACTTCTCCGGGTATTGTGAAATGTGAAACAGTTCAAGAAGTAATCCCAGTGATGAGATCTCATACTGTGATTTTTATTGGAACTACTTTGATGTTATTGGATAATGGATCAATATAGCTATAATGTAAAACAGTTCAAGAAGTAATCCCAGTGGTGAGATTTCACACTGTGATTTTTACTGGAATTACGTTGATATTAATTGGATTTTTTAAAGACAACCCAACTCTTCTGTCCTATTTGATTCTTTCAAGTTGAATTGAAATTCATACAATAAATAGAAGTTTTGTTTTTTTCTTGAACTTTTATCACAGTTCATCTTTTTTAAATTCGCTACAAGACGGAATCCGTAATTGAGGTGTAAAAAGAAATTGAGACGTTACTTCAGCGTAACGTTTAACTCTATCATCGACACACCTTCGATTTCATCGACGGGATCCGGTTCGAACCGATTCCCTTCGGAATTTGTAAGACGGAATTTCAGATCGACAATTTAGTCAGAATGTTCTATATTACATAATGGTTAAAGTGCTACAACGCTAAATGTAAGATAAAAATTTTTCTAGAACGTAGAAGCGTCAGGAAAATTTTACAAAAGGTATATTAACCTTTAGGCCAGTTTTATTTTATCCCTTTAGTTTACAAGACACATGACTTTTCTCATTTTAGTGCATCGTTACAAAAGGGGTGGTATTTAAGCTAAGGGTGGCCACCCCCTCTATTTCCTTCATTTATAAATTTTTCACGAAGTTATCTCCATCGCGTTATTGTTCGCGAAAACCCATAAATCTTCACTAACCAAACTACACTTTTATCGTTAATACTTTTCAAGAAAGCTTCCTAGGTGTCAATTTTCAGAGACTCGTGTCGTCCTGTGAACTTTAATCTCCACTGATAAATAAAAATTCTCCTTATTTCCGGTGAAGGTGGGACCGTTCAATATTTTGAAAATTATAATAATAGTTGTACATTAAGACAAAACTCGTTGAAGCCAATAGAAGCATTCAACATTTCCACTCGATCGGTCCAGTAGTAGTTAGTTAAGAAGAAGGGACACGAGTGCCTAAAGTCTTGCCACTATCGTCTGATACACCAGACCAGCTTTGCTAGCATTTTCGCTCACTAATAGTACTCGAGAAATCATTTCAATTATACCTTCTGACTCCGAATATTGTCCATTATTGAATAAAAGAAAAAAAAAAGAATTCTATGTTCGACCCGAAAAAACGCCTAATCCGCTTAAACAATCCGAGGAAGCGAACACCATAAACAGAACAGTAGCCAGCGTCGCCTGCAACGGTGACGTTCGAGGAGAGATTGACCGCACGCAGGAGTGTGGTCCGTCGATCATGGAGATGCGGAACAACACAATATGTCGTCGCGAACGTACCGCAAATCGACTTATCTCGCCTCGAGCCGATCGCATAGACGGTTTGCGACGCGCTAATCGCGCGAACACGCCCGTCCGTTGGCTCGAGAGCGTAATGCACCCCGGGTCCCAAGGGCACGGTTTGACAGGTTGCGTCCTGACGATCGATCTGCCGGGAACCCATACGAATCGATTCCAAGCCCCTCGAAACTCCGTCGTTTCACCGTCAATCTTGCCTTTCACCACGTTAATTGGATTACGGAGTTTGCGTGGTACATTCGCCGATTCCTCTCCACCCCTCCCGCCAGCGAAGTATACCCGCCCCATATCGATAAACATATCTCTGAATTAAACCCTCGAATTTGCCCGTTGTTCGAAATAATTCGGGCCACCTAGGAGGGCATCATTTCTGCCGTTGATTTCGTAATGATCTTCCCAACCTCTTCGCGGGCTCTCAAATTATGCAATAACAGGAATTCGAATGTGCGGTCATAATGCAACCAGCGGTAGAATTAATTATGGATATTCTGTAGTCCTCCCGTGTACACGCGGAAAGTATGTCTATGGTCTTGCGGACGCATAAGCGAATTGATTATAAATGCTGTTCAATTAATTACGTGATATTTAGGTCGGAATATCGAACAGTTAATTAGGAGCATGTGATTCGCAATTTCCTTCGAAATATTAATTATCATATGAGATTCGAGGTCGATCGAAGGTCATCGTATCATAGGTTGTCGAACACAACTTTTCAACGCCATATCAAAATTAACCCTGGCTGTCATTATTATGATATTTTTCAAAATCTGAAAACATTCCGAGATAGTTATTACAGTCTCTAATTTAACGGGTGACAGGAGATTCGGGATAATAAAACAAATGTATTATTATCACACTTTGATTAACTATATTATTGTTGAAGTATACATGTGTGTCACACGACAGCGTGCAGGAGACTGCCTTCATCTGAACAAAAAAAACAAATGAAGCGTTGCCATACGCGACGCGCACGCACCATCAACTACACACTAGGTACATGTCGATAATATATAGTGCATGTATAGTGCAGATCGTCTTACATTTTCTTACAACGGGCAACTGTTACTTAACCCTAGAGTGGTCGCGCCCGATCTCACAGACCGACTTTATTTACTCATAACCGAAGGACAGATTGTTTATTCATGAATATGTAATAATTTCCATTATTGTACTTCTATTCCTTCTGAATTAAAAACAATGCATTATATGTGTCTTGTTATTTGAAGCCAGTGACATTTTTAGTGAGAAATAAGGTTTGTGATATCAAGACCCTTGTGTAAGCTAGACATTTAAATCTGTCAGCAATAAAGATAACTTAGCGACCCACTATGCCGACGAAGGGTTCAAATAAATAAACTAAAATAAATGAAACGATAATACGATATAAACCGCAATTCTTGTCTCCTATAATGTCCTCAACGCCCAACGACAGCAACGCGCGTTGGCGTCTGACAGAGCTGACGGTGTTATTGAAGAGACTGCCGTCAAAATCTCAATAGCTAATAATCTCCGTGGACGGGTAATGACATCGGACGCACCTTGTCGAAAGCTAACGCAAGGTGAAATGGCCTGTTCGGGTTGAACGGGGTTGCGTATAAAGTGGACACGGAATAAATTTCGCTCGGAAGCAAGTCCGGCTGTTTAACGTCAACTCGGTGTAAATATCGCAGTCGGACGGGCCGGTGGCGTGACCGTAATTAGTTGCGTGTATCGTTGATGAGAACAAACATTCTAGCCGGTGAATGCTTAGGCGTATACGGCGGGCTGGCATTGGTTTAGATTTAGATGTGGACAACTCCTGTCCTCATCGGTTGTACCCGCGGCCCGTTGCTGTGACGCGCTTGCAAATTCGAATGACGCAGCCGAGAACAAGGCTCGATGTGCCGTGACGGTGATTGTCGAGTCACAGTGCAATCGCGCATTATGTCACGCGCATAATGACGAGCTCGCATGAATGCAATAGCATTTTCAGTACGTTCACGCCGAATCAGGTGACGACAAAGGGCACTATTCGAGCCGACCTCGCCAACTGCCCCCACCTCACCCTTACTCCGACTATCCCGCGTTTGACGATCCACGAACCCTATGTCTATCTCTTTGAATTTGTTTCTCTATTCCCGGCCGATTCAATACCCCCCTTTTTAGTTTTTAATCTCCACCTCTTTTCTATCTGTATTTTATCCCATCGGTTGGACATGAATGTACGATTGAAAACTGAAAATTCCTCTAAACCTGTTACACGGTTCGACGACACGCGGAAAAGAGTTGATAAAAATTGTTCAACGTATAACGACCCCACGGGTTTTAACAACCGTTCGTTAAACGGTTCAGAGATGTTGGATACCGGTCGAATGACACGGTTGATAGGTATTGCAGTTTTTTTTTTCAAGTAAGAAACGAGGATCGATCAAATGGTGTTTGCCGTGCGGGTTTCATTTTCGTAATGTGGGTATTGATCTGGTACTAAAAAACAGATACAGTCCATCCGAGAAGTATTTGAACGTTTCCGATTCTCGGTAAATTGTCGGTATTTGATTCGTGACTGGACTCATTTTGAAGCTTGAAGCCTCTACGTCTCGCGAAGCAGTGTTTATTTCTCTATTAGATATGTTCGCATGATGCATCAGGTGGGAAGCTGAAAACTCATTTTTATAAACGAATCGAAAAACGTTTCGCGAAGCTGTTCCTTTGAAACGAAGTAGAAAGTATTCTGCAGAAACGTTTTTGCAATGGCGCGCAGTGCTAAGGGTAGAATGATAATTCTCGAGGTAACAAGAGGCACCGGGAACAGCGTAAGGAAACGCGATACAAACCTATGTTAGACGAGCTTGAAAGAAAGCGATTTCAGGCGTTATAACAGGGGTTGAAAGGGCAAGAGCGTGAGGGGTGAAATAAAGAAAACGTAGTAAACCGTGCTGAGAGATGGAGAGAGAGAGCTGGAGAAACAAAAGCAAGAAAACATATCCGAGGATAAAGAGTTCCGAAAATCCCGTTAGCAAAACGAAAAACACAAGCACGGGGAATGGTAATTATGGGAAAGGGGGGAGGAAGGAAAATCAAGAGAATGCGGAATATACAATAGCAAATGAGAGTGAGTTGAGTGTAAAACTGTGGAGAGCTCGGGTCGGGAATGGGAAAAAAATGAATACTGTTTAACCCTTTGCCATCTCTCGGCCTACAAGCTCAAAAGTATGTGGACACATATCATTTTTATGGAATTTACATAATTTCTTTCAGTATTGTTAACGGTTTAACTACCAACGCAGCAACCTCAAAAATTCCATAAAATCGAAGTAATTTATTTGTCAAGCATCTTACATTTGTCAGATTTCAACAAAACTTTATAGAATGAACGCATTCGTGTAAAAATATTTTAAACTGAAAAAATAATTTCGTCACCCAAACATGGGTGACATGGCAGCCAACGTGTTATTTATTGTTTAATCTTATTGCAAGTGTACATGTTTATCCAGTAGGTCTAGTACCGCGTTATATTCTGACGCATAAATATGGTCTACGAGACTTTCTATTTTAATTTCACATTTAGAGTGAAGTAGCGAAGAAAGTGATAAATAAATCCATCCGAGATGGCATATTTGTTTCAAGCAGACACGAGAATTAAACAAGTGTCCACGTACTTTTGAACGGTGGTGTACGCAATAGACGTGGCCAGCCGAGCGTTTATTTGCAGACGAGAAAAATGGAATAACAATAAAGTGAAATGAAGTTCTAACGATTCGAGGCTTTGCTTATCACCCGATCGTGGTGTATCGGGGCCACGCCGTTTCTGCAGCAAGTTTAAAGCGCTTACGTGATGTTTTGCACCTTTTTACCCGTTCTATTTTTTTTTAAATTTTATTTTCTTGGTCTCGGAGATTCTAGCTTGTACCTCGTGCACAGCTAAAATTTCGGTTTCCTTGTGGCAACCGACGGTGCAAGAATCACGAGAAAAAAAACTCGGCATTTGATGCCACCGAATCTATACAATTTCAAATGCTCTTGGAATACTGAGCGCTTCATTATTTACTGTAGAGTCGTCCTGTGCGTTAACAGAGCCCCGTTTTCTTTAAATATATATATCCACTTGAATCAACAAAATGTTATTTAAAAATATACCGTTGTATTTCGAAGAGTCTGCAGAAATGTTCGTATAGCTGTTACAGTTAAAGCAGAACGAATTCTCGAAATTGAAAATCTGACTACGTAAAAATCGAGGGTGGGGGAGAAACAATTTTTGTGCCTAATTTCTGAAAAACATATTTACGTGCTTGATTTACAAATTTTTAGTTAGTTTAACTGTTTTACATGACTAAATAAACCGGTTAATTATGCGATGAAAGCGTGACGAAATTTTTGTTTGAAAAGAAGAAAATGGTGGTGATCTAAGCGGAATTCCAAGGTCTAAAGGAAGACATTACAGCTGATCAAATCTTGCGGCAACAAAATTCTCAAACAAAAGATAACGAGCTGATAAAAGAGGATGAAAGGTGTTAGCCTGTAATGCTTATGGCGTTGCTGTTAGGGTAACTCCAGTCATTAAACTTCCCCTCTCGCAGTATTTTCCGCTCTCTTTCACAATTGGCCGTTTGCCTTAAACACCGTCGATCGCAAGTTATTCCCGAGATTCGCCGTCTTAATAGGATCGCTTGAAATCGACGGGAAAATCTGATCAGAAAATCTTTTTTCTAAACTCAAATAATGGTTTTAAATAATTCTTTGAACTA
>CM052125.1:11865185-11879814 GCA_028454245.1 Halictus quadricinctus | reverse complement strand
TAATCTATAGAGCAGATTAGCAGATTCTCTACTTTTCGCAAAATATTATAACATTTCATTTCATATATTAATATGTCTACAAAATTGTGAAATTTATCTCAAAATTTAATAAAATTTCATATTGATAATTGAAACGATTTATTATATTCTATACAGTTCACTTCACTTAATTTTCCCTAATCTGATGTACAATTCATTGATCAAATGAAAAATATTAAAATTGTTTTGTGAAGACCGGTAACTTTGTGGTTACATTATATTAATTGCATTTCGAGATATGATAAGGGACATTGTTCTTTCACTAACAATATACGATTAAAGATGTATATTATTGGATTATTCTGACAGCAATGATCTTCGATGCAGAATCAACAATCGAAACTGGAAAATTATGCACGCTCATTAGTCGACATTTTCCTGAAGATAGGAGCCGACGATGCTTCCCGGATTAACTGCTAAGACTGATTCGACCTAATTAAGGGACTGATTCCGGGATAGCGTAAGCCAATCGTGAAGGGTGTCTCGCAGGAGCCACGGTTTATATCGGTATTGTTCTTCATGACGTGCTTAACAGTAGACTGAAACCAGCGCACGCGTTAATTAATCCACGCTTGAGCGTTTCGCTTCTAGAACAATATCCTGTTTTTTTCTGAAATGCGAATGAAAACTTCGAAGAATGACAGTTGTCCCTTGGTACGGAACGAGGACATGCAGTCGATTTCACAGAGACCATTAGGAGACTGCAGATTTATGCATTGATGATATCCGTACCAAATTCATTGGTCAGAAGGACTAACTATAATAATTATTATATTATAAAATCGGGCAAAGTACTAGAAGAATTTTTGGAAATGAATATACTGTCTTATAAATTTTCTAAAATTCGGTGTTGTACAGCACGTGACTTTTATTTTTTAATCAAATCACATAAAACTTTATAAATAAATTTAACGTGGCCAACATTATTTTATTCGAAATTGGATATGCCACTCAATAGGTACAGTTTTTGTACCAGTGGTTGTTTTTTGACCATAATAATTAATATTCAATGTTCACTGGTGACCGACTGGTGAAAACGAAACTAAATATAATAGAATTAGATCGTCTTGCAAGTAATGTATTTTAGTTCACATATTTCATATGTAAATTCAAAAATCAAAAGACACGGTATAGCAATATTTATCTATTAAGATTATGTTGAAGCTACCGATTTCCTTCAATTGCGATAATTACAATCGAATGGTTAAAATCCATCGTTCAACCCGAAGAGCTTCGTAATTCCGAATGTGAATCGGATTCCTTTATATTCTTCTGATAAAATCACCTGCCTACCAATATCCGAGTCTTCCAAGCGATTTGTTATAGAACCTGACGACCCAGGATGGCTCCCTTGAATTATTATAGAAAGTAGCGATTAAACTCTCTATCCAGAAGCATGGCGTTGGGAACCATTTTATAAGATATCGTCGATGAATATTTAAATATAATGCGAGACGCCGGCCCTCCTGGAAACGAGGAATACGATTGGACGTCATTGCTTCGGAAATGAGGCAAAGTTCTGTCACCCCCTTTTTCTTTAGTCATACAGAAATGGGAATTCCACTGCTAACGTCAAAAGAGCCCGGCGCCAGGAGTACGTGTGCCTGAATATCTTAAAATTTCAATAAAAGTTCCCGTGAAAGTATTTCTTATTTAAAAAAAAAAGAAAAGAACTTTTCCGTTCTACCAATGGAACCTTTCAATGGAAAAAAGAATTGAAGGAAATTGAAGCCTGGTTTTAGTGAAATCTACGTACAATATCAAGTAACGAGCAAGGCGATGCCATATTTTTTACTGCAAATTTAATTATTTAATTCAACAGTAAATTATTTTGTTCAAAGTTAATCTGTAGACCGTGCCAATAAAATGAATAAAAATTCGATGTTATATATAACAAGTGAAATACAAAACTGTGAAGCCAGAAGAATTTTAAAAACAGTGTTAATCAAAAATAATAAAAATAGAAGTAATAAAAATAGAAGTAATGCTCTTCCACTTAAATCCTCTTCTGCGCAATTGACTTAGAAGATTTTTATTTTGCACGTAAATCTCCATGCCTTATTAAATCTAATTTCAACTTATTAAAATCATTAATAAGAACTCTTCTAAATTCTGTTTCTTACGATTGACTCAGAAGATATGCATTTATAATAAAAATGAGTAGACGAAGTAAGAAAATTTTTATTTGGTTCCAGTACCTTGTAATCGATGTAGAAAATTTTTATTTTGCATAATATCTAGTAACAAGAATCGCACGAAATCATAACAGACGTTCCCCAAAAAATGCTTCGGAACATCAGGAAAGATTCCTCCTCACTAATCAGTGTTTCTAGTCTTAAAGTTCGACAGGGTCGCCTCTGCTCCTCGAATTGTCAGTATTTTTGCACTTCTTTTTGCCACTTGGCTCCTTTCATTTCTACGGGCAAACTTATCTTTCACTCGTTCCTGACGAACCCTGTTCAACTACGTGTGCTCTATGTTGCAAAATTGCTGTGTACTTAATAAGATCACAGAATTATCATAGGAATACACCCTTATTTTTTGGTACTTTCGCCCCCGATTTGTTCGTCATTAACGCCTCTGCTCTTCATCCTTTCCTAATGTCTTCGACGAAATTGGAGAGCCACGTGTATATGCATAAACCCTTGACGGTCGCTGTGTACTAATTCCTGACGGATAAGGAATTTGTTTCCTCGTTCCGAAAGCAGAGGAAAGTTTACAGAATCGTGACCGGCACGCCAGAATAGAGGCCAGATGAACTTTTTGGCATTTTATATTCTGCGGGAGTCCCCCTGCATTCTTCTCTATCCGTTTCGCACTAACACATAAGAAATATTCGACCACATTGTCTCTCATCGATACGAAACAAGTTCTAATTACTTTTCTATAATATATTGGCCCAGGTAAACATACGTACGCTCCTGTATCCACTTTCAATTCATAATTAATGGAAATTTTAATTGGACATTTCGAATGAACGCTTTTCCGAGTCGATACAAAAATTGTCAACACTGTTAGGAATTTTTACCCCTTTTGTTATCTAGTCGCGTTTCTATTCTCTCAAGAATGATTTTGTGTCTCAGAAAAATTTAATTTTTAAAATATGACTCTGAAAAGACCATTTCATGTATGGATATATATATTTTATTGTAGAATGTTTCATGTACCAATTTAATTTAAATAGAAAGAACGAGGTAAATTAAATATTAATCAAGAGGCAAGGTATTTTTTTTTTCTGTTCGTGAGGAAGAAAATATGGGATTAGGGAGAGCATGAGTCAGACGAGGGGAAGTTTATCTGAAATCTTATTGTAAATATTTAGGGAAACCTGTGATGGGATTGGTGGTTGCAGAATGATGGTTCATCCAGATGGTCGGTGTTTTTATTTGAGTAGCGTTTACTTCAAACTGATTATGTGAAACGTTGACCCCAGCCACATCTCATCTTCTCGCCTTGAATATTTAAAAAGCACACGTGTACATGTTACAGTAGCCTAACTTCAGATTTACCGCGGCACAAACACTTATGTTGTCAAGTCTTGAACCACCATTTTTCTTTCCATCGAGCAATCTTTGCTTCTAAAATTTTAATTTTTGTTAATCTTGTCGATAATCCTAACAGTTTTATAATGTCATGTTATTCATATTTGTTTCATATCCTTTCTCGGTGAGATACTATACTGTAAATATCACGTAGAAAATATTTTTCGCATCCTGTTAACTTTGTTTTTTTTTTTTTCTGAAGAAAATATAATTTTTTTTTTAGAAGAAGAGATCATTTATCATGCAGAATGGATCGCATAACTGTAGCCAGTTTCGTCGTTCAATTTATTACTGTAACGAAGTGCTGTTGGACAGAGTTCAGTTAAAACAACAGATAACACGTAACAAATGAAACAGCATTTATATATTGCTGACGACTAAACTCATCTTGAAACAGATCTGAATAAAACTTTCTCTGAAAATCGATGCAGACCTGCTGGCTTGACAATTTGTTCGATGAAGAGTTATATATTTCAAGTATCCAATTTTTAACACAGATTGTACATTATTTATAATCATACAATTATCAATACATATTAAAATTTCAATGTTACAATTTGCAAGCGCAACTCAAACGTATTACATATAACAATCTAAAAACCCATTACAATTATAATTAAATTCGCTTAAAATGTTAATTATATTTTCTATTTTTAGTGAGACTCTTCTAAAGTTCCAAGTCCATTGGCCCAGTAACTTCTTCTTAATCATGTCAATCATCTGCGAAAATGTTAACTCCGAAAATATTAAGAATTCTAACTTAAGATTTTGTACAGATATTCCTTAAAAGTTACCTTACAAGCTACTGTTTAAAAATATTGATTTTCTTCACCAAAAGTAATTAATGTCTGTCTTAAAAGCTGTTAAGTTACCAAAATTGTTCATAATCGAAATTGCGATTATTAAAAAATATGATTCTTCAAGTACAGGCTCTATTGTGTTAATAAAAATCTGATTAAACTTTCGTGAAGATCCTACAATGCCGAGCTCGATGAGATCAAAATTGCAATAAGCGCAGGAAATCCGTAGTCTAGTGATCATCCTTTCTCGTTGGAAGTGCAGGGACGGCCGCGATAGCAACCTAATGCGAGATTGGCGACGTATTCTTAGAAAGGTTTTCACTTTTACAAAGAGCCATTTCTGCATTTATACATTTCCCTGCAAAGGGAAGGCTGATGCCGTACACAAACTGTGTCGCAGAGTCTAAGGTAAACGCAAGAGCGGAAGGAACACATACGACGGCAAAAGCAATATTATCGTTGGGAGGGAATGATACCACCTAGCTGCATACGTTACTGTGTTCTCTTACGAGTGTCCCTCTCACTAGGACACCGATCTACTTCTTGCGGATGTACTAGACCAATACTCTTTGAACGGACGTGAGAATGCTTTAAGAGAAAAGCAAGCGCACCGTGAACGGATGTAAGGACATTCAAAGGGGACACGATCACTTTGCAGATAATCTTAGCGCTAGAATTAGTTTTAACGCGTTCGCTCTGCGGTATTCAACCCTTTGTCCCTTCAAAGTTCTTTGATCCACCACTTTTATTAATCCCAGGCCTTTGTTCACGGAATTGTTGTATTCGAATTTTCCGAATGAAATTGCATTTCAATTGGCATTTTATCTGAACGTCAATGTAAAGAAAATCGATAAATAATTATATTAATTAATAGAGAATATGAATGGTGCTCTTTGAAAACCGTGCAATCAATTGCCACATTCGAAGTTTGTGAATTAAATTGGATTGAAGCTGGCATTTTATTTCAAATCGGCCTGCATTGTTATTAAATACTCTGGAAACGTTGGTATAAAGAAAATCGATCATTAATAAATAAGGAAAGTATATGGTGATGCTCAACAAACATAAAGTCAATTGTTACAGTCCGACTTTGTGAATGAAATTGGATCAGAGATGACATTTTATTTGAAACCTGTCTGCTTTGTTGTTGAATACTCTTGAACTCTAATTACAAGGAAAATCGAAATGATAATAGAATTAATAAATAAAGAACCACTTATGTGGCTAAGATAGAATAGTGTTAATAATATAGTAATTTCGTTCTGAATATATATAGTGATTAATCATTTATTAATAGGCACACGTAAAGAAATTCAAAAGTGAACGTCGTTCAATAAAATAATGTTATTGATTCTAGAAAAATTAAAACTGCCCACACACTTTTGAGCGGCAGTGTAGTTAAAACCGTGTTCATGTCGACAAGGAGATCAGGCTGATAGGTAGCTATTAGCTAGCCCACTTTCCGCATAAAACAGGCAACGTCCAACACATAGCTGGCTCATGTTATTTTCGGCAAACGAGGAATGACCGACACGGTGCAACATCCCCGGCAACTGCCATGAGTCTTGGCATGGAATAATATGTGAATGCAAGATATACGAACTGCTGGCTCCTTTCTCCATTTTCTTTTATGATTTTGACTTGTAGCATCGCTCTCGGCCTTGCTCTTCAGATACGAGGTCCACTTTGCTTCTGAAAACTCTATTCAGAGGTTCCTTAGATATAACACGGATGAAGTATCGTCTCTTCAAATAACAAAGAACTTTTATTGTGATTTATTAACACTGCTATGTCACTCCTATATGGGCAGATTTTTTTTTGTCAAACTTTACATCAATTTTTATTACAATCTATTTAGTAAAACAAAATTTGTTAGGATGTACGAAGAATAAGAAGGTTGCAACAGTAATTGCTATAGTCAATCATTTTTCTATTCTTATCTTATTAAATACAGTAAAGTCTTGATCTAAGCCGAATGGAGCTACACGATCTTAGTCAGTTCGCCCAGGAGCTCAGAAGCTCGAGTTGCTTAGATTGGGCTTAGATCAAGACTTTACTGTAATCATTTTTTGTACTCAGATAAATTCTAAAGAGTTTTATAGTTAAGACACTACACTAAATGTTGTAGAGCTGAATGTTGAGATTTAGATGTATACTTTATACTTTCTATAAACTGAGATTGATATGTTGACTTAAAATTTATGTTTGCTGTTACTCTTTATGCTTGAAATACCTACCTACTAATTCATTTTTTAGGTGAGTCGCTCTATTGTAACTATGATACGGTCATTTTTACATCAAATATCCGTTGCGATCGTTGCGTATTATATTCTATATTGCATTGTATATTGTCGCCACTATCGTTTTACATTCCCCAAATGTAAACTGATATCGTTGACGCGAGGAATATTCGCCAGTGCGTACTCGTGCCAAATTACACAATTGAAATAAATAAACGCGTCAGTGGAAACAGTAGACCCTTCTGCGATAATATAACTATCAGCGAATGATCGTTGATTTATCAATGTAACCGTACCTCATCATTCATTCCTTTAGTCTTTAAAAAAGTGTCATTTTCTCGGTTTACGTATGGCATTTCATTGCTCAAAGACATTCTGAATATTCGCGAGAAAAGATATTGTTCCAATTCAAATGAAACAAATTTTATCAGTAGTAACGCGGTAGTTGTGTGACAAATAATTTTAGAAATTTCAAAATTTTATCTTTCTTTTTCCACCGTAATCTGCAAGGTAGGTCTGTAATTGCAAGTGCCATTAATTAGAACACCAAAATCCCACATCTGCGCTGCACATCATTATATATTCACGTGGCAAATAGCCATACAGAAACCATGATGCAAAAGCAGCACGAATTTACGTGTTAGTTAGGTGAATGAAATGCGCGAACTGGAACTTGGAAAACGGTGCATCTGATTAGCTAGCCATTGAGAATTCCTTGTTAATCTGAACTGCATCAGAATGGTCCGTGGTTGATGTATGCACTCAGCAGAAATCAGCAAATATCCATTAACATACAACAAAACGCCATGGACAAATATCGCTAGGCTGGACCGTCATGCATCAAACTAATCATTTGCAGTGTTATGAACCATATTATGAAGCATAACTTTTCAACCAATGAATTCCTCGCCTTAATCCTTCAATTTTTGGCATTTACTCGTCAAAATGTACAGGATCATATAGTAAAAAGTTAAAAATTTCTGGGTTTCCAAGGTGAAGTTTAACCAATCTAATAATACAAACTATGAATATGCATTAGAATATATGTTAAATCAGTTAACAGACTCAATATGACAAATGATTCGTTTTATTTAATATGACATAATAGAGTTTGTTAATGGTCTAACCTTTTATTGCAATCGAGTTTTAATCTCTGTTGCTGTGTAACGTTTTATATCCGCATGTCAGTGTAGGTGTCATCATTTTCGCCACCCGGACACAATTCTCCGCTTCAATTTTCGTTTTTAAATGAAACAAATCGTTTTATTTCTGGCGAATTGATTTTGTAGGTTTCCCAGCACGGAAACAATAATATCAAAAGATTCGTGTAATAGTGTTTCGCTTCCAAGAGGAACGAAATGTACGTTGCTCCGTTACAGTGACACGCGTTTAATCGTCGGAAAGATTTCGTTGTCGCGCAGCAACGAAATATTTCTCTCGTCTACGTGTATAGAGAACGTGTACGCTTTTACTAAACCCAGATTATAATGGTCGGCCCGGACACCGATGAAATGGACCTGAAAATTACATGGCCAACCTCAAATGTGAATCGTCATAATCGTTGGACTGCGAATTTTATGCACTTATAGCGTGCACGAGTCTGCAAATACAATGAAATGGTATAATCAGAGTTTAATTGTCTTTTTATTTTTTCGATTAAACTCAAACTTTAATAAAAATTTCACAACAAGCGTAAGATCTATATGAGATATAAATACTAAACTAATTTTCTGCTAAAAATTAATGATATTAAGCTGAAGAAACATATTAACAACATGAAAACACAGACATTTAAATTCAGTCAGTGACAAGCTTCAAAATTTTGCAATACTACACCAGCACGAAACGAACAGTATAAAACGAACTTAAAAAACTAATGGACGAGACAAAATTATTTTTCTCTTCAGCTCTTCTGGACAATGAATTTTCTGTAAAATCAAAACTATCGGAAGAAACATCTTCAACCTGTGAAGATTTAAGAGCAGAAAAATCAATTCGACTAAATTATGCTTGTTATACGAATATTCAAGATGTAATTACGCTTTTTCGCAATTAGGAGCAACACAATGCGCGACAAAAAAAAATGGGAAAAATGTTTCTGGCCCGGAGAGCTCGTAAAGCACGAGCAACAAGGCCGGCTAACTGACAGCGAGAAACATAAAGAAATTAAATTCTTCTTGAATAGATTACAATCTGAAATGAACTTGTACAACTGTATTCGCGCGATGTCCTTTCATTTTCCTTTGGCCGGGAGTTTTTTGGACTTTCCGCAAACAGTACGTCTGACATTTGCATTTTGCGCTGGTAATTGTAATTTCCTGAATGGATGTTATCTTTGTGGAGCCGAGAGTTTTTATTAAAGGGAACACCTCGCGGCTTTTCCAGCTTTATGAAGGAAACATTCGTATTTCCTGAAAGGAAGGGGAGTTACTACGTTCGCGTCGCTTTAGCAACACTGCGGGGTATTAATACAGAACCAGGAAGTGCGAATAAAATTTAAACTACAATTGCTCAACCTTGTTCGTTCTTTTTCTTTTTGTCTTTTTTTATCTGACCGAACGCGGAACACAACCGAAATTATGAATTTTAAGCCCTATTGGATATAAGACATTTTCACGCGTGGTTTATCCGAATTCCAGAAAAAACATTCAGCGTTCCATTTAAAAAACTGAAGCTGACCCACAAATCTCGATAAAAATGCAACGTAACAAAAAATGGTAACAGCACTGCATGTCTCCCCGGAAACCATGCAACATTTGTTTGAAAAATTTTTGCATATTTCAACATTACAATTCCTCCCGTATTTTACAATTGAGAAAATAAAAATTCTAGACGGGCCATCAATGTTAACAGTATTAAAAATACCTGCACACCAACGGTACCAATTAATGCAGAAAACAATTAAACAATTGTACGAGCCTCTGTCCAATGGAATAATTTTCGTGATAATTGAGTATTAAACAAAACTGGTCAATTCGTTTTGTACATTACATTTTTTAAACCTACCTACCATTTTGTTCCATTAATTTGTCTTAAAAGTTCATATTTCTGTAGATAAATTTATGCGGAGCAATAACATTTTAGTTTCACCAACTGAACCGAATAAAGAAGAGCAGTGTAGAACGATGTATCGTAAAGAAATTTCGTTTATCATCCGCCAAATGAAAATAAAAAGATAATAAAAATAATAATAACAGAAATTAACAAATTAGTAGGATGCCCTATCTTTTTGTCCCTGACTGCACGAAGGTTCGAATGTCTTTGTACAGACCGGGCACTCGTTAATGTTGGCAGCGAAGAAGAATTCGACTGGAGGTCCTCGCTCGGATAATTTCTAACAAGACGGATGGCGGCGGAGTTTCGAGATTCATCGAAATCTCCCGCGGCGGAAAGCAATGATCGCTCGTTCCATGCAAGTATTCCGTCTGCCGAGAATGTCTCGAAAGTGAGTCACTTCCTACCCTCGTTTCGATCCCCGGTGGGGTTGTCGGTCGCTGTACGACCGACTATGCAGGCCGGCGAGCCCGAAGAAAAACACGAGGAGGAGTTTGTCGGAAAACGTCGAAAAAAAGAGAAAAAGAAAAAAGAAAAGAAGAGAACCACTCCCGTAAAGATATCACTTCTTACGTTCCCGTCGACGGGGGCGCTTGAAATATCAGAGACCGGCAGTCGAAGAAAATACTCGGGCCGGGGGGAAAGCAATCCGAGAAGAATCGTCTTGGAATAGGACGAAGCGGCGAAGAGTCCGCTTCCCGGCCGCATAAATCACGGTTCGGAAGAATGAATTTTACCTATCTATTTTTAATATCGATCTACGAGAGCGCGTTCCTTCATTAACGCAATTCCCGCGTTGCCGCGCAGCGCTCGGGGAAAACGGAGCCGTGGCTCCAATGAAATTTAATTGGTCCCGCTTGTATTGTTCGCTTCGCGCGAATGTCTTTCGGAGTAATATTTTATTTAACTGTCTTCTCGGCCGGGAAAGTCGAGCAATTTATTTTTCGATTGAATCTTGATCGGAAAACGTTGGATCACTTTCAGCGATGGTCAATTATGACTAGGTTTGCGGAGCTTTGTGCAAAATTTTCTAGATCGATTGTGAAAGACCCGAATACAAAGTTGTTTCTTTAATCGTTTCGGTTTAACTTTCATCTACTCGTTTTTGTTATAAATACACAGAAGCCAAACGCATTTCGTCTGTTAATAATTTTAATCAGCCGAAAATAACATAATAACATCATTAAATTTTTCTAATGTCTTTATAGTTTTTGTGTATAAAATTTGCAGTCCAAATATAAAGGTACAAATATTATACATACATTATTACACACAAAATATAAAACGCAAATAAATTGAAAAATGTTTCTCAATATTAACACATCAAACTAGTTGAGAGAAGAAATGAACTTTAACTCTCGCGTATATAACTTACACCAAGGGAGCTTTATTTAGCATAAAGGTCCAAGATTCAATTACGATAAATCTATGCCTGTTACGTAGTTAGGCTAATATTAATTCTCGGCGAATATTCCCGATTCAGAGGTCCGATAACCCCGTGTCACAGGTTCGTCGCCATTACAACGATCCTCGAGACGACGGACTTGCATAATAAAAGCCTAATTAACTGGAGGGATCGGACGAGTGCGTTTAAACCCCCGAATTAATAGCTTCGAACGGCAAAAAGCGTGCGGCTCGGGCGTCACACACGTGATTTGCAAAATTGTGCAGGTCGCGCGCAGCGTTTTGCACACTCAGCGGAACCGGAAGGTGGTTGATAGTCCGCCCCTCTTATCCATTGCTAAGTTGGTCCTTGAACTTCTTGAACGGAGATCGAACGTGCTTCCACACACCATAGCGGAACCAAAATAAACTATAAAGGCTGTTCACGTTAGTATTAGCCGGCGTTTTTACTTCGTCAACGATACGCGTGCGAAAATAGGGAACTAAAGTGTTTCACTGACTTGTATTAAAAATAGTCCGCAGAGCTTTCTGCAAATACAGATTTTCGCAATAATTCCAGAGAAATTCAGATTTATCTCTCTCGAAACGTTGAATTTAATTTTATTTTATGTTTTAGTACAGAGTGATGAAAAGCAGTGTTCGAATGTCAGTGTAGTATATTTGTATTTTTATCTTTAGACTGCAGATTTTTGTTCTCATTTGCTCAGTGAAAGTATTACATTTGCAAGTACTTTACTGTGTAATAGTGTACTAAGACTTTACTGTGTAATAAAAGTGTCCTTTTAGTATAGCAACTTCAGCTTGTCTCAACCATTAGGATGTCTATTTTATCATATAGCTTTATTCAAGTGTTTTCAAATATTTTATCATGCTTCATCTTTTAGGTATATTTGGAAGAAACGTCAATAACAGTAACAAGAGTAATAACAGAATTATTCGACGTAAATTTCGATTGCTAATTTCAACGCTAGAATTATTTACAAAATTATATATACTAAAAAAATAAATTAAAATGCTCGATGAAAAGGTAATGCATTTTTAATGAAAATATTCACAGATGAATTCCAGAAAGTTATTCTATTGATGTGCGTCCGATGAACGAGATGCTTTGTGTCATTAATGCAATGTTCCTGAAAGAGCATATTATATCTTGACAATGTTTTTGTTCAACTGTAAAATTTCGTAAATTCCATATTTGCTAGTTTAATGAATGTTTATTGAACCTTTTATGCAGATATTTTTCTATATAAATCATGATGCACTCGGAATATATTTATTGAAACCCGTGTGGTTACATTCACGGTTTTTCCTTTCACCTTATTCAATAATTTCCTTTATGCAAACATTTATTGAACCGTCAAGTACATCTGCAAATTTATGAATGAAAAATTACTTTTGTATACGTCCATAAACAATATATTCATTAAAAATAAAATATTCATTTTTTGTCTCCCTTTTTAAAAAACAAACAGAAATTCAAGAGTAAAGTAAAAGTAAATATATTTACATGAAAATCAGAAATAATCGACAAATATATCCTTTTCTGAGATTTCTAACTTTTCGACGGCGGGGACCGGGTCTATTATTACCCAGAGTATTAGAATCGTCATTCTATAGGTCTAAAAGAAATATTTCTAAAAATATGTTTGAGGAATTCGAGGAACATTGCGGAAACGTCACAAATCGGACGATTCATTTGCACCAATCAGTTTTCCCGCGCCAAGAACAAAAATAGTCATCGAGCTTATTTTCCCAATTTGATTGCATTCATTTGCACAGATTTGGTTGAGCCGCGAAACGAAGTTAAGCGGTTGTTTATTTTCGTAAAAACTGTTCGAAGCGAATAGTCGCGTTTCCGTATTCGTTTGGATATTTGGCCCGAATTTTATTAAACCGGTGAATTAAACATAAATTCGTGGAAACGGAATCCGTAATAGGACAGTAGTAAAGATAGACGGGCGGTCGAGTTCAATGTTCTATTTCCCACGACAGATGCAAAGCGCTGCCGGAATCAGCTTGTACAAATAATCTCTCTGAACCTTTTCTTAGCTTCACGTCGGCGGCGTATCGCCCTTAGTAAACCTCCGTATTCATGAGAAGAGGCAGGCTGAAATTAAGAAAAAACACCGATGTTTCCAGTTGGAAGCTGCGCGCCAATCTAAATATTATGCTGGAACATTCCTCGAAAACAATCGGCCATTGTTTATAGTCTTTAAATGAATCTTTCCCTTCGCGCGCGGTCCACTAAATCCCCGCGAAATTATTTCGTTCGCTATTGATATAATTCGTCTGTTCGCAGAAAGGCAAATAATGACGTTGAAACGCAAACGAAATTTAAAATCGTCTCCGACTTGAAACACAGGGGAAAAAAGTGGAAATGGAAGCATCTATAATTCCTGCGGCGACATGAAGACGGAATTCTTTGTAACGTTCGTTGGTCTGATTTTTCCAACAAGCATAAATTCTCCGTGTACGGACAAAAGAAACAAACACTCTATTGGCGTATTTCAATACTAAATCTCCGATTCTCGAGAAATCACCACTATTTGAACTATGATAATTTCGTTGAAAAGAAAAAAAAGTAGTACGATAATGAAGGACTCATTTTAAAGCTCGGAGCCTCTACCTTTGCAGACCATCTTTCGGAGTAATCCTACGGAGTAAAATGTTTATAAAAAGATACTATTTGCGAGGGTTGAAATTTGTCCAAGGCGTTGCATTATATAGTAATAAAAGTGTGATAAATATTGAAATGACTAGATTGCGAGTTTTCATAAAGAAAAAAATTGTCCAGGATGAGGTTGAATAAAACTATATTTTCTCTTTTAACGATCTTAAGAAATCGAGAATAATAATATCCTTAAGTCCTTCTAATGCCTTTTCGATTCTGTATTTGACGTATTAATTTTTGTCATAAATGCATAAAATCTCCACAGCCGGTGTTAATGAAAGTACCAGATTTTGGGAGGTTCGACGAGCCGAAAGAGGAGCGAGACTTTCGGCTAGCAGTGTATATCTAGCATTGAACGTTGCCACTTCATCCCTATGCTCTATACCCAAACTTTAAATCGATCTCAATGATTCGGAAACGGCTAACAGATAGAACGGAGCGTGCTCGTCTTACCCGCTGCACCGTAGTCGAGGAGTGAACTCGTGTCTTCCGATGGAACAGTCCTACTTCAATATAGAGAAACAGTTTACCTTGCGCTTGAACGCCCGAAGAAGATAATGGTTTTGTTGCTCTACGGATCGATCGATCGGTCCTGTCTCCAGACCTCGCGTGCCTCTTCGTCTCTCCTTGTCGTTCTCGTAATTCCTGTCGACAGGGACGATAAGTCACCTGAAAGGCACCGAGAACTTGCTGGCGATTCGATTCAGGGGACTCCTGCAATGCCCCTGTCGCAATTCGTGAGGTAAAACTGCAGGAAGCTGTCTCTCAGACTGCTAGCAATACCTTTACATCGTTACAAGATTACCCTCAATGATAGACGAACAGAAACTGTTTAACCTATTTTACCCCCTCGGACACGGTCACGTCGCTGCTCATTTG